>JAECUM010093916.1:0-37588 GCA_016617855.1 Megalonaias nervosa | reverse complement strand
TATTTTTCTAATTAATAATATCATAATTATAATTTCATAATTATGATTATAACTACTTATCCGGAATATATTACATTTTTCACCAAACTACTTTTTGTTATAATCGATTTTTCTACATCATTTAATTTTAAGAAACTGCGGAATCTTAGTTACACCAATTTCCGTGTTCAGATCAGTTTGACTGTCTCTATATTTCGTTTTTTGATCAACTTTATCAATGCTACCAATTAATACGAACATCTGTAAATCTATTTAATTTTTGAATGCATAAGTAGTAAGCTACGAGGCTGATCCTAAACCAAATGCTGATTCTGGACCAGACCTCTAAGGACCTGTTGGATTAATTCTTTTTTGGTGATAAAATATTTTTTTCTCAGTATACTAAGAGGCTGATCCTAAACTAAATGCGGATTCTAGATCAGAGACCCCTACCCCCCACCCCTTCCCAAAATTGGAAAGATGATCTACTACTGTTGTAACCATATTTTATGATAATCTTTTTCATACCTGCTGACTCTCATTGGTAGGATATCCGTTAACATACTGTCAATAATACGAAACTCACGTATTAAATCGTCCATATCATATTTTACATCTCGCAAATAAGATCGTATTTGATCAAGTAATTTTTTGTAAGTGATACTTGCTGTTTTACAAGAATTTTTTTTTTGTTCCAAGTTTAGGTTCAATTTTTTTACAAGTGTTGAAAGAGAGACACCGACACCAGATATTATTAACAAAAACGGATTTAATAATGCTCCACTTGAGATTATACCAGAGCTAATCATTAACAATGGCAAATATGATATTACTCGAAGTATTCTACGGTAGTATTTATAACATCCCTTTACACACCAGAGGTTTTTATGATAAAAATTATAATATTGTACTAGTGCGTCAATATCTTGTTTTGGAATTTCTTCTGAAATGTGATTGAAATCGATGATATGTTTTTTTCACTATACAATATTTTATACAAAATTCTAGTACCAGCAATCGAATCAAGAAACTCACGAAATTTATTATTATTAGGATCAGCTATAAAAATTCTGTATTTGTCATAAACATCTGACGAAGTATCCTTATATCGTGCATCTGTTATCTTTAACCAATCGTATGAGTCAAAAGTATTTCCTACTTCACGTTCATACAAATCTGTTTCATTCACCAAATTACTGTAACCGCTTTCTGTTTTATCAATATACCCTAATACCGAGCTTATTTGATCTAACGTGAAATTTTTGAGAACAAGATGTTGTCTGATAAATGCATATGCGACCACGAAATTTGCTAGCATTAATTTTTTGAGCGATTTTAATTCAATTGTTATCAGACCAATAGCAGAAGCTACTTTTAACATTAATTTTTCATATGGTTTTGTAAGTATTTTCTCGACTTCATTGTAATAATTTCGTAATAACAATTGTTTAGAGCGCTGGATTGATGGAACTGGAATATCATCTTCTTCATTTATGTTGTAATAAGAATCAATTTTTACTTCCAAATTTGTTTTTGTTACTTCATCAAAAAACTTTTCTCGCTCAATATCATTAAGATCACTAATTTCATCGTCAAAATCTTTGATTATTTTTAGAGACTTATCAACAATAATCGGCTCAAATTCTGGGTCTTTTTTTTACGCATCATTGGCAAAATTGCGTTTGAGTACGCTTTAATAAGTAACTCCATGTCTGGTGTCATAGTAACGATTTTAATTAAGGTTTCTTTATCGTGGTAGTACATGCCGAGATGCTTAAAAATGTTTCGTTTTGAAAAACTACTATATAACTTCCTGTTTCGTTTTATTCTTATTATCCTAGATTCTGATAGTTTGTCGAGACGATCATAGGTATCGTTCATTTGTTTTTCCACCTGCGCTACTAGAGCTTTAATTAAACCTGATGTCATTATCAAATTTATATTTCCAGAATCAAGCTCGAGCAATATTTTTTTTAACAGGATTTCAACTTGTTTTTGTTCTTCTAGACAATTATCAGGATGACAGTATCTGCTTATAATATCAAAGTTTCCTAATGCTTCTCTCACTTGTGGTCTCAGCATAAAAATAACACGAGCAAAATTTTTTTCTCCTTCTAACAATGGAGAATTTATCATTGTAATTTTAAAAATTTTCATAGTATTTATCGCACTTGCCGCTAATGATACGTCCCTAAACATATTTTTCTGGATTAAAAATATTATCATAAAATTCCCTCGCAACAGTTATAATTGGTGGTTCTGTCATTATTTTATAGCATTAGATTAAATTTGTTCATCAAGTGTATATATTTGAAATGCTGTTAGTCCTGGAAATGGATGTTCAGCAGCAAAAACATTAACTCGAAAATATAAGTACTTGTAAGCGGTATTTTCTACTGGAATTATAAAATATTGTGTTGTTGAAATGTAAGTGTCTGTTGTACTATATAATGTTGTTCAGTCGATATCATTGTTTGATCCTTCCAATTGCCAATTATAAATTCTCCCAACACTGGAGTTTAATCGACCTCGCAAATGAAATTGCCAAATAGCAACTGCAGTAGGACATTTAATTTTAATCCAAATATTTTAAACTTCTCCGTTGGTCGTCCACTCATGTCTATCAGAGAAAGCATAATAAGGATAATTTTCGGGATAATACGCTGATGCGCTTACCTCTAACCCGGCTCGGTTGTCAGTTGCTTTATAAAGTGTTGGAATATACCCAACATTGTTTTTAGTTCGTTTTATACCATCAGACAGGCTATCAACATAAGCTTTATTTGTCAGATCATTATAGTTAACTGGAACATATGTCGTAGTTATTTTTTTGTCTCTCATGTTTATGTTGCCTGTCACTGGTCCACCAGATTTCTTAAAATATGGGGTAAGTTCTTCCTTTAACTGAGCATAACTAATAGCATCAGCATCGGCTTGTGGTGAGGTTGTTGGTAGTCCAGTTATTTTTGAGTTATTACTCATTGCAAGGTTACCGGCTTTGTTAAGTTTGCTATCGTCAACTATTTTAGTTGTGCATAACTTACAGCTTGTGTTAAATCTGATGGTGGATATACAGTTTCTAACCCAATAATTTTTTTATCTTTCATGTTAATATTACCTGTAACTGTCTCACCGATTTTATCAAGCGTATTATGATCAGCATATTTCAACTGTAATAACTTACAGCTTGTGTATTATCAAATTTTGCTGGCCGATACGCTGTTTCTAACCCAATAATTATTTTACTCGAAATGTTAATATTACCTGTAATTGTCCCACCGATTTTATCAAGCTTATTATCATCAACATACTTCAGTTGTAAATAACTTACCGCCTGAGTTTGATTTAAGTTTGCTGGTGGATATCCAGTCTCTAAATTGATAATTTTTTTCCCTGACATATCTAAGTTGCCGCTTAAAGTTCCGCCAGATTTATCTAGTTTATTACCGTCGACGGATTTTAGTTGTGCATAACTAACAGCTTGTGTATTAGCAACATTTATTGGCGGATAATCTGTTTCTAAATCTATTACTTGCTGATTTGACATGGACAGGTTTCCTGTCATTTTATCACCAGTTTTTTTTAATATCCGGATAAATAAACAGTTCTGTTTGTTATTGTTGTACTTACAGCTGATGAATCTCCTAATGTTGTTCCAAATTTTGTTTAATGGCTCATTATTTATTTAATATAACATAAAATGTATAACAAACAATGGCAAAATCGTCGATATTAAATTTTGATACAGAGCGGCTGGTGAAACAGAAACATAACAATGAACTTCCAGATTGTCATTATCATATTGTTGGACGAACTGGGTCGGAAAAACAAACTGCTTATGAATTTACTTCTCGGAGATAATTTTAATTACGATCGAGTTTATATTTATACAATTAATCCACAGCAAGATAAGTACGAGCTACTTAACGAATATAATAACAAACTTCGTGATGATCTTGATGCTGGTGAAGATTTTTTTATTATCAAACAACCAGAAGAACTTGTTCCAGTTAATCAACTTGATTCGTCCGAACATAAGATAGTAGTATTTGACGATATTCCGTTAAATAATGAAGAGATGAATAAAATAAGATCATATTTTTCACTGTCACGTAATAAGAAATGTAATTCTGTTTATTTAGCCCAAGGTTTTTATAATGTTGACAGATTTATTCGGCGAAATACTGGTTGTTTTATATTATTTCCGGGACTGGACAATGTTGCCGTTAGAAATATTGCAAACGAGCAATGTGGAGATGTGACAAAAGATAAATTAATTGGATTATATCATAAGGCGACAGCGGATAAATATAACTTTTTCTTGTTCAATAAACTTATACATGATCCAACTAAAATGTTTCGTTGTTGTATTGAAAATTATCTGCAGTAAGTTTTTGTTTTCGGTAGAAAATTATTTATAATTTTCCCAATTTTATAAAATTTATATATAATAAAATGGAAAGACAAGCAAAATACAGAAACATATGAAAATCTGAAAAAACTTGTTCAATCTAAAGCTGAACTTAGACAGATGATTCAACAAGCACGACGTGGCCAAGTGGCTGCAGAGGAAACAGCAGCAACAGTTCTCAAACCAGTTATTGAAGCACTACTTGGGAAACAACCTGAAACCAAGCCGCTGTCAGAAGAAGAACTTAAGCGACTACAGGAAAAAGGTTTGGTTGGAATTGTTAAAGAACAACAAGAAGCTGCTGCTGCAAAAATTATTGCTAGATCTGACGAAGATAGATTAAATTTAGCTAGAGGTCTCGCAAGACATATTGCTGATCCTCTTGCTAGACAAGCTGAAATAAGACGACTGTTGAATAATCCACTTGAATTTGAACGAAGACTAGCAGAACTAACTTCACTTGAGACCAGAAATCTTGTAGCAGGATTATCAGAAAAATTAGAGGATATTAAAAAAGAACAAAAGGAATTTGGCGAGATGAGAGCAAAACTTTTAGATGTTGAAGAGAAAAGACGATTTCATAGAAGAAAAGCATATGATAAAATAACTGCTGATAATTATAATGAATTTTTAGCAGAAAATGATATAAATGATATTGATGATATAAAAAAGTGGCCAAAAGAAAGGTATGATAAACTTATTGCTGATTTAGATAAAATAATTACGGATGGCTCTGCTTGTAATATTGAATTAGAGAAAGTTACGAAAGACAAGGAAATGACTGAACTAACTAAAAAAATCAGGACCGGTATTATCGCTAGAGTCTTTCAACAAACAGCAACTGAGAACAGACCAACAGGTTTTGGTAAAGGTTGGAGCTTTCTTAGGAAATTTGATATAAATGAAAAAAATCGCATGAAATTACGTAAAGAAACTGGCAGTGTATTAGCTGAAAGATCCGGAACAGGTGTAAAAATATTTACATCAACTGCTGAAATGATAGGCAGATTAATGCTGCTGATATCATCAAAGGAAGCTGGAAATATTGGTACTGAAATTGATAATGAAATTATTGACATACTTGATCATTTAAGATCGGAAAATTTATTAACATCTGATGAATTCGAAACTTTATATAGCGATTTAATATAAATCGCAACGACTTAATTTTGTAACAATATAATAAATAACAATGTCAACAACATTATTACTAGACTCTAGTACGGCCGCGATAGCTAACGCGAAAGATAGCGCAAATTTTTCAGTAAATTATATTCCGCCAATACAACTTGATACTAAAAAACAGCATGAAATTGGACTAATTTCTTATACATCTTGGCATTCCATGGCTAACGTGAAAACTGGTGTCAATGATGAATTTAAGTTTTATTCTACCTCCGACAGAGCCACTGGGTATAGCCGCACCAGCTGCAGACGCTAATGTAGACGTTGTAAGAGTCTCGCTTATTGCCGCTTGTAATAATCTTTGTATAACACCACCAGGTGCGGCTGCGAACGCTGTTGCAATGTTAGATTTAGTTAACGAGACAATTAGCGTAAGAAATGTACGTTACAATGAAGGTTATGCTAAGAGAAAGGCACTTGCAGCAGGATCACGTCAAATTACAATGATGCTGCCGTTAAGTACAGTATTTGGCTTTTGTCGCGATTACAATAAAGTATTTCGTGGAGTTAAACATACACTTATTTTAGAGAGAGCAGAACAAAACGACTGCCTATTTCGAGATGGCGGAGATGATGTACAGTTTATCATGAATAAACTTGCGCTGTGGATGCCACGAATAACACCAACAATTTCAAAATCGCTCGAATTAGATGGTGTTCTTAAAAACCGCGCAAACAAATTTCATTTTCAGCAACATAAAATATATCAAACAGCAGTTCCAAATACTACCGACTACACATGGCGAGTCACAACAACATCAAGTGAACAACTGCCGAGGCAATTATTTGTTATATTTCAACGGCAAGCTCGACGTGGTGACCAACAACAAAATAAAACAATATTTTATAATGCCAATGTTAGACGAATACATGCTAGACTAAATTCAAAGCAATATCCAGAACGAGCGATAGAATGCAATTTTGCAGATGACGCTAATAAAAATATAACAAATTTAATGTTAACCAAAAAACAAGTAAATAAGTATAACCGCGGCAAACTTTTTGTTTTAAATTTAAGTGCCACACAAATAACTGCGATGGCAAAACATGGCGGCTTCTTCGGTCCGGCACTATCTGTAACTGCCAGAACGTTAATACCAAAACTTTTGCCGGTGTTAGGTACATTAGGATTAGCAGCAGCGTCTGGAGCAATATCTGGCGCAACGTAAGAAGCAGTTGAGGGCAGTGGTATCTTTCGCGGTGGTGTTATTGTTGGCAGTGGTATAAAGAAAATTTTCATTTAATTTTTTAGTTTAATGTTTCGTTTAATTTTATGTGACTGATAAATATAATGCCACGACGAAGAAAAACAACAACGAAAAAAAGACACCGCAACGTCGAAGAACAACCAAAGGAGGATTTATTCCAATAGCTCCACTTTTAGCGGGAGTAGCGGGAAGTCTACTGCCAAATCTACTGGGAATAGGACGAGGACTAACATTACCGGGAACATGGCCCCGCTAAGTAACTTTGATATACTTGATAAGCTAAAACAAGTAAAAAATTTCCACGGAGTTTATTCTAAAGATGAACTTGCGGCGATAAAATCGTATGCTGCGGCAATTCCATTGCCGTTCGCTGGGGGATCGTGTGTGATAAATATACAAGATTTCAACGACGGATCTGGCACACATTGGGTAGCAGTTTATAATAAAAATTATTTTGACTCGTTTGGACTTCCTCCAAGTGACGCAATAAAAAAATATATGTCCAGATATAAAATAATTAATTACTCGTCCAGTCAACTTCAACCTATTAGAACATCAGCTTGTGGATATTTTTGCGTGATGTGTATAAAACAGATGTCCGCGAGTTTGAAGAACTCTACCTCAGATTTTTAAAAATTTATTTTACAGTTTGAGAAGCATCCTTCTCACGCTAATGATGAGATTGCAATTAATTTTGACAATTTTATCTAAATTACAAATATATTATGTTAACATATTGTCTCAAATGTAAAACTAAAACAGAAAATATCAATGAAACAACAGAAAAAACAAAGAACAACAGGATGATGCTGAAAAGTATTTGTGGAAAAAGAAAAAGTATGTTTTTGAGGAAATTGTCCGGAACTGGATGTACTGACGTTGTCAGGGACGTTATTTTAGTAGACGACTGAAAACAAATATTTAATAAGTTGACGATTGAAAGTTATTATTGTAAAAGTTATTTTAATAGAATGATATGCAAGTGCGATTCTGACAGAGATTTATGTCTCGAGCAAAATAAAATTGTCGCATACTGTCAACAATGTAACAACAGAGAAGTAATTGGAACAGGTACAGACATACATAAAGTAATTGGCAAATTGCCGAAACCAAAAGGCGGTTGGACATTGCCAGGCCATAAATATACTGGACCTTATAATCCGCTTGATAAACAACTAGATGAAAATGATAATCCTCTACCAGGACAAGAACCTTACAATCAAGTTGATGAGATAGCAATGCGCCATGATATCTGCTACCGTGATATAGAATGTCCTGATAACGTTCGTGTAGAAAACTCAAAATCAGATTGTGATAAGGTAATGTTGGACGAACTTCATGATATGAAACCGATAAATATGCGAGAAAGGGTTGACCGAAAGTTGGTGCAGGGTTTTATTGGAGCAAAATATAAACTCGGGCTTGGAAAGCCTCGTCTTGGACAATTGTACAATGATCTAGCAGCTGAATTACACAATGCTAAAAAAAAAAGTTTCCGCGACGTAAGTTGTGGCAAATGCCGTTGACGATATCTGGGCGATAGATTTAGTAGATGTGTCAAATCTTGCTGAATTTAACGATAATAAGAGATATCTTTTTAATGTCATAGATGTTTTTAGTAAATATGCTTTTAGTGTGCCAGTTTCAGACAAGACAGGAACGTCAATAACTGATGCGCTTAAACAAATAATAACAACTGCAGAAAGAAAACCAAACAGAATCTGGACTGATCACGGAGCAGAATTTTTTAATAAAAAGTTCGAGCAGTTTTTGCTCCAAAATAACATAAAAAAATATGTTACAGGAAACGAAGGTAAAAGCATTGTCGTCGAGCGATTTAATCGTACACTAAACGAAAAAATTCATAAGCATTTATCAGCTAAAAATACAAATAAATATATTGATAATTTACAAAACTTTGTTGACGAATACAATAACACGAAACACCGAACCACTAAAATGTCGCCAGATGACGCAATTAAAAATCCGATATTAGCAAACGAAAATATGTACCGCAGACATAAATTTAAAGTTGGTGATCGAGTTAGAATTTCTCTGACGAAAAAAAACATTTGAGAAAGGATTTACTCCAAACTGGAGCGAAGAAGTATTTGTTGTTGATAAAGTACTTTTAACAATACCTGTAACATACTCGTTGAAAGATTTATTAGGTGAGCCTATAACTGGCAGTTTTTACGAGCAGGAACTTCAGAAAACTTCCCAAGACGTATTTGTTATTGAAAAAGTTATCCGAAAACGCGGCAACAAAAGTTTAGTTAAATGGAGAGGATATAGCGATAAATTTAATAGCTGGGTGCCAACTAAGTCAATGCAAAATTAGAATTTTCCCAATTTTGTGTAATAATGTTATTATAAATTTGTTCGTACTTTACAAGTACAGATTTACATTTGATAGTTTTACATAACGAAATTAAATATAATTTTCTTGCATTATCAACTGGCATTAAATTAAATATTTTAACAAAAATAAAATCATATTTTATATTTCTTTGATGACCAGTTATTTTCAGATTTAAAAAAGGTTTGATAAGCTGCCAAAATATTTGTTGTTCGGCAACAGTAAAATTAAAATTTTATTATTTTTTTTAGCAATGTGATACATAAAATTATATCGTCCAGTTGTCGGTCTGCTGTAATTTTTTCTGTCAGCGACAGCAACTACTTCATCGTCGGACTCGTTGTACAAAATATCATCTTCGCTATAGCTAGAAAATTTGTCGTTAGTGATTGTATAACTTGCTATAATTTTGTCGTTGGCAACTTTGTCGCTGGCGATATAATCTTCCGTGTATATATCAGCAAGTCTTTTCATCAAGTTCATATTATAATATATTTTTATCTAATTATAAATAATAATGGCCAGCGAAACGAAATTTCCCGATGTTAAATATCATCAAAAACTTAATATATTAAATTACAAGGAACTTGCCGAAGCAGTTCGAAAATGTCTGTCAGGTTATAGTGCTTATTCTGTTGGCGCTATTGTAATGCAGGGCGAAAATGATAAAATTCTCCTAACAACGGCAGAAAAAAATAAACTTAATGATAGTGCTTTTATAACATTAAAATTTGATCGCGATGATGTTTTGATGTTTGCCCACAGCTGTCTTACTAAGAAAGAATTACGAAATATAATTAATCATCATATCTGAAACTAAATTTGTCAAATGTTGACATTGATGTTGCTGATTTAGTTTTGCCGTCGGCTACAAATTTTATTGCAGATGGATTAATTTTATGATATTTTGAAGCAGAATAATTTGACTTAAATTTCATTTTTTTCTCCAGTTTCAAGATTAACTGAGATAATCGATCTAGAATATCTAGCACCACCAGCATCTCCTATTCTACTATTTTCTTTTGATGTTACCAGATCTAAATTTTCTAAACGATTATCGGTCTTAATTTTATTTATATGGTCGATAACTAAATTATTTGGAATACCGCCATTAAAAGTTTCAAACACAAAACGGTGATTATAATAACCAACGAAGTCTGTTTTAGTTCCTCTAACATTCATACGTAAATACCCACTATTTTGCAAACTTCCTAATACTTTTTTAGTTTTTCTATTTCGAATACTTCCTTTGTCGAGGTCTCATGTAAATCAAATACTGGATGAGGTTGAAACTCATTTTGTAAAGCTAAATTTTCAATATTATCATCGCTAATCGAATTATTTACTCGATAGACTCGTTGTCCTTCTGGAATGTCCTCGCAAAACAAACTATAAATAAAATCTTTTCTGAACATTTCGGTGATATCTGTATCATCTCCTTTTACTGAAATTATCATACCAGCCGTAGTTGGTTTTCCTACAGATGGTTTAGATTTTATACAAATAACCGAACCATGTGCATTTGCAGCATATTAGTTGCACTTTGGAAGAACATAATAAGTTTCTTGCTCTTCCGCTGTCATTCTGATATACCTCAAAATTTCTGTCATTATACTAAAGGAATTTTATATCTCTAATTGAAAAATAAGTAAAAAATAATCAATTAAATATAAAAATATTATTGATAATGTTAAATTGCGCGATATTGCTAAAAAGAGCATTATCAAAACAGAAAAAATTGCTTCAGCATTCTCAGGATATGACACCAGTTACAAATTTGATGATCAAAATGTTTTAGCAAATTTTAACTTTACAAATTTATATCATCTTTTACAATCTGTCGTATCTAAGGAACTTGCAGCTCACAAAAGTATCAAACTAATAGTTCAGTATCATATGATTTTATCAAAATTACATGTAATCGAAAAAGATATACTTGATATAATCTTTGAAAATACAAATTTCGACAGAGAAATTTCAGAACCATATCTAACAGCTTAATCACGAAAAATATTAACTGGAACAAATATTGCCTCTATCGCCGCTGAAATACACCCAGAAATAAATAAAAAATTGGAGGAATTTACTTCATCTGGGTCAGGTTGGAAATTTGAAATGATAAAGGAAGTTTTAATTCATACAGCAAAATATAACGTACTTCGAGGTAGTTCTTACGTTGCTCTTCCAAAAAAAATTAAAAACAAAAAATGCTGTATAAATGTCAAAAACAACGACGATCAATATTTTCGTTGGTCAATTTTGTCGAAGAGACATCCACAGAGTGACCACAATGACCGAATTGAAAAGTATTTGCCATACAAAGACGAACTAGATTTTAACGGAATAACTTTTCCAGTGGCAGAAAATCAGATACCAAAGTTTGAAAAACAAAACAATATTTCAGTAAATGTTTTCGGACTAGATAAGCGAGAAAATGTTTACCCAAGGTATATTTCAGAGACTGCTACACAAAAGACAATAAATTTATTATTTTATAAAGGACATTACGTTTGGATAAGAAACTTTGACGGCTTAGTTGGCGGACAGTATAATAAAAATAAAAAAAAAAATATTTCTGTTACAGATGTTTGCAGGGTTTTTCTAAGAATGAGAAACTACAGGAACATATTAAATACTGTATCAACGTTCAAGGAATAACTATGCCCGGCGAAAAAGAAAAAAGTCTTAAAATTTAAAAATTATGATCATAAGCTAAATATACCTTTCGTTATTTATGCGGATTTCGAGTGCCTACTCGTTCCAGTGGCTGGCGTTGAAAATGTTCCTAATAAATCAAGTGCAAGAAAAATACAGCAATATGTTCCTTGCGGAGTAGCTTAGAAAGTAGTTTGTTGCGTCGACGATAAGTTTTCATGTCCAATAAAGTTATATAGATGTAAAGATAGTGAATCTGAAAGTCCGGCGGTATGGTTATTAAAAAATCTGATAGATGATGTTAATAAAATTTCTTACAAATTATTTAGGACAGCTCCAATGAAAATAACATCTAAGCAACAACTTGAATTTAACGAAGCGGTTAAATGTCATATTTGCGAAAAGTTATGGTAGACTCCAACGGAGTCCGTGATAAAGTGCGCGATCATTGTCATTTAACTGGACAATACAGAGGGGCAGCTCATAATAATTGTAATTTAAATTTCATGCACCAAAGTTTATTCCTGTCGTTTTACATAACTTTCGCGGCTATGACAGTCATATCATTGTAGAAGCTTTTGGCAACGAGGAAATTAAATCTAAACTAAAACTAAATAATAAGATAAAATGTATTCCAAATAATTTTGAAAAGTATATGTCAGTTACTCTCGGAAAATTACGTTTTATTGACAGCCTGCAATTTATGGCAGCATCATTAGATGAGATTGTAAAAGGTTGTAGCACTTTTAATAATCTGCGAAGTTGTTTTGGTGAAAACAACATCGATCTGACAAAAAAAGGTATCTTTCCGTATGAGTATCTCGACGACTGGAGCAGATTTGATGAAACTTCTCTGCCTAACAAAGACAAATTTTACTCGCAGCTAAAAGGTGAAGATGTTTCAGACGATGAATACAAATATGCACAAGAAATTTGGAATAAATTTAGTTGTAAAACATTTGGTGATTATCATGATATATATTTGAAAACAGATGTATTACTACTAGCAGATCTTTTTGAAAGTTTTCGTCGAGTAAGCTACACCAATTATGGACTAGATCCTTGTTGGTATTATTCTGCTCCCGGGGTGTCTTGGGACGCTCTACTAAAAACAAGCAAAATAGAATTAGATCTCTTAACAGACGTCGATATGTTCAATTTTATTGAGAAAGGTATCAGAAGCGGAATTAGTGTTATAACAAAAAATATATGCAGTAGCTAATAATAAATATCTAAAAAATTATGATAAAAATCTCCCGTCGAGTTATATTATTTATCTAGATTGCGTCAATTTGTATGGGTATGCAATGTCAGAGCCAATGCCGTGCGGTGGATTTCATTGGATGACTCCAGATCAATTTCTTAAAGAAACTGAAAAAGATTTTTCCGATGTCAGTTATTTTGTTGAAGTTGATCTAGATTATCCTAGTTCGTTGCATGATCTACACAACGACTACCCATTTTGTGCAGAGTCGATGATGATAGATTACAGTTTACTATCACCTGAACAACGAGCAATGACAACAGCAAAAAATTTCATTGTTAATAAGTTAGTTCCAAATTTGCTAAATAAAAGAAATTACGTGATACATTACAAAAATTTAAAACAAGCAGTAGATGCTGGACTAATTCTGAAAAAAGTCCATCGCGTACTAAAATTTAATCAATCGAGGTGGATGTCAAATTATATTGATTTAAATACCAAACGTCGTGCTGTGGCTAAGACCGACTTTGAGAAAAACTTTTTTAAGTTAATGAATAACTCAGTTTTTGGAAAGACAATGGAAAATATCGAAAGCGAGTTTCGATATAAATTGTAAATAATATAAATCGCAGAAACAAATTAGTCAACGATGACGGTTTTGTCAGCATGAAGATATTTAATGAAAATCTTGTTGCAATACAACGACGAAAGACAAATGTAAAGTTAAATAAACCGATTTATGTTGGTGCAGCTGTACTTGATATATCAAAGTGGCTAATGTACGACTTTCACTATAATTTTACTAAAAAGCAGTGGCCAGATTCAGAGTTGTTATTTACTGATACAGATTCGCTAGTTTATAATATAAAATGTGAAGATGTCTATGACGATATTTATAAACACCGTGACTTATTTGATTTATCTGATTATCCGACTAATAGTGGATTTAATGATAATACAAATAAAAAAGTTATTGGTAAATTTAAGGACGAATTTATGTTTGTGCCGGTGAGAGAGTTTGTTGGATTAAGGAGTAAGATGTATGCTGTCATATTAGATGACAATAAACTTACAAAAAAAGCAAAAGGAATTCCTCGAGGATATGTGAAAAAGATAATGAATTTTAATGATTTTAAAACCGTTCTAAACAATAATGTCAGTTTTATTAAGACAAACGTCATTAGAACGAGTCTTCATAAGCTTGAAACTGACACGATTATTAAACGTGGACTTAGCAATTTTGATAATAAAAGATATTGCAAAAATGGAATTAATACTTTAGCACTTGGGCATTATATCAGTAATCTAGATGAGTTTTACTCAAATTAAATCCCTCCTTGTAAACGTAAAATTTCCTTTCTACGACTAAATTTCCAGTATCGGTTTAATGTGTTCCTTTAGAAGGGAGATAATACCATTCCAGCTTGTTCTGGATTGTCGAATATAGATTGGCACGAATGTACTGTATATTTTCAGACTGTCTGTAATAAAGCGCTGCTGGTGATGTCCAGGTGTATTAGTGAGTTCGTTTGTCTGTTAAGTGATTTCCAGGTGTATTAGTCTGTCTGTCTGTTTCTAAAGCCGTACTGAAACGGAATTCCCTGAAGCTTTACAGGCTTGGGAAAAACCCACCTATTGATTTTCAGACTGCAGAGTCTCCTGCCTATAATATACACAGCCGCACAGCCGCTTCGTTTTTCTGTATAAATAGACGGTAATATATTTTAGATTTCATTTTTCTGTACAAATGTAGGATTTCAGATTAACATTTTTCAGAATCAGAAAAATGAAATGCTATTCAAAATCAGAAAAATAAAACGCTATTCACAATCAGGTAACTGGTAAGTATATAGTAATTTCTGAAACATATATATGTAATCGGATTTCATAGCTCAGTGCAGGAATGTTGAAGGTCTGTGGTTCGATTCCCATCACTGGCATATGTCGGTGGGTATGGTTCTGGATTACCAAAAAATTATTTTAATTGGGGGTGCGAACACCAACAGAAAAAATACAGAAAAAATACACTCTCCCACCATGTAACCACGTGGTGGGTGTACTTTTGCACTCAGCTCGGGGTTATCATGGGGAGAGTGTACAAAATCTGTTGGACGTAGGTAAATCCCCCGTTTATGTTTGTATCGTCTCTTAGGATAAGTTTATATATCTCTTAGGATAAGTTTATGTATGTGCCGTCTATTAGGATAAGTTTATGTATGTGCCGTCTCTTAGGATAAGTTTATGTGTTGTGTTGTACGGATCACCCTCTGAACTTCCTAAAATGTCGTTTGACAATCTAGGGGTTCACATGGGGGTTGATTCTGTACAAATTACCCTCTGAACTTTCTAGAATGTCGTTTGGCAATCTAGGGGTTCACATGGGGGTTGTGCAGTCCTTATATGTATCCTCCGGACCTTCTAGGATGTCGTTTGGCAACCTAGGGGTTCACATGGGGGTTGTATTTCGTCTAATTTCGAATCCTCTGAGCCTGCTACGATGTCGTTTGGCAACCTAGGGGTTCATATGGGGATATTTCGAATGCCCCTGAACTTGCTAGAATGTTGTTTGGCAATCTAGGAGTTCATATGGGGTTGTGTTGTGATTATATGTTTTGTATATCATTGTCAAATAAAACATAATTGGATGCTTAATTTTGTATAGCTTTAGTAATATTATTATCAAATAAAATATCAACCATATTGTTAATAAATGTCATCAAATCATCTGACCAACCTCTTATTCGTTCGTCATTTTCAGTTGCGAATAACCATACTGACACATATTTTGGTGATATATGATATCCAACTTTTTTAATACAATCGCTTATTATTTTAGGTTTTATGCCAGTATAGCATGAGGCTGATTTTAGTGAATCAAATCTCTTACAAAATCTGTTTGTTAGATCAAATCCAACATGTCTTATTGGTGATGGATAATAACTCATATTATATAATATTTCGTTGTTTAATATGAAAAAATCTAGAGGTCTCCAATTTTTGTAGAGGGGTGGGGGTCTCTGATCTAAAATCCGCATTTAGTTTAGGATCAGCCTCTTAGTATACTGAAGAAAAAAAAAATATTTTATCACCAAAAATAAATTAATCCAACACGTCCTTAGAGGTCTGGTCCAGAATCAGCATTTGGTTTAGGATCAGCCTCTTAGCTTACTACTGCATATGGTAAAAAATATTCAAATCATAAATCTGTTCTTATTCGTTTAATCTTTTTGTCTAATTTTTCAATGCTACCTTGTACAACACTGATTATTAATCATTTATCGCTTTTCGACTGACATATTGTACTATCTGTTTAAGACTGTTCAACCTCAACGTGTAATTTGTTGCAAAGTTAGTTGAATGCAGTATCTTTTTCCACTTGAATCTTATCATTCCAATCCGCAAAAAATAAATCGTAAGTTACTTTGGTAGCTCTAACTGTGCCTTCATTCGCATTCGTTTTGTTTCTGACATTCCGTCTTTTCTAAATATCTCAGGTAAATTATCTATTTTGCAGCTCTGACAATATATCGTTGTTTGCCACAGTTTATTAATATCAGTGACATTTTCGTCAACGTTATTTTCTCCAAGTCACTCTCAAAAACATTTCTTTTTCTAGTCACCCTGTCTGTTCAGCTGGCATTTACGAGAAAAAAAGATGTGAAAGTACTTTTGTTTAAAGGGAAGGTTTAGCTCGGTTTTGTGGGGTATAACGTCATTTTCAGCACATAGGAGAAGGTGGTGGAAAGTATTATGTCCAGGGTGAAATGGCACGTCAGCACAATAGTGGTTATATGATGTAGATAAAAAAAATAAAGCTCTGGAAAGGTAAATACAAAGAAATGCACGAAAAAGGAAGATAAATACTTCAAACCAACCCTAATTTGGTTCGTTCGAACTGCAACACAATAAGTCGGAAAACGGTGCAGGGAATATAAGACAGTTTTCCTATGGGTCGAAGTTAAACAAGGTGTGTTTGTCCGTCTTTTGTTTTCTTTCTTTGACGTGCTTCGCATTTAGAGTTGGTTTGAGGTGTTTATCAGTAGTAATAGAAAACCAAGTTTCTAGCTCAGACACCCCCTTCCCCCTCCAAAACCCTTTTATGTTGACATTTTCTTCAGCTCCGATGATGACTTTTACATGATAAAACTTTTTCTGACAAAATATGTTTTGTCGGGGTAAGGGAGTCTCTAAGCTAGAAACGACTTGTTTTCTATTACTACTATAACACCTATTCGTAATTCCAGAAAGACTCATCGCGGAATTTCCAGAATGATTATCACGGAATTTCCAGAACGTTCTGGAACATATATAACTCTGTCATGTAAAAGATCGCGGAATTTCCAGAATGACTCATCACGGAATTTCCAGAACATATATAACTCTGTTAGGTAAAAGATAGCGGAATTCCAGAATGACTCATCACGGAATTTCCAGAATAACGCTATAAAAGGCAGACAGAATTTTTCTTTGTGGTCATTTTGCAAGTGGATCTGTACGTGAGCAGGTAAGTAAAAGTATTGTTTGAGATTATTTTATTTCTAATGTTTAGACAAAATTTCATACCTTATCATCATATTTTTTATGATAATCTTTTTCGTACTTGCTAGCTCTCATTGGCAGAATATCTGTTAACATATTGTCAATAATACGGAACTCTCGTATTAAATCGTCCATATCATATTTTACACCTCGCAAATAAGAACTTATCTGATCAAGGAATTTTTTGTAAGCGATACTTGCTGTTTTACAAGCACTTTTTTTGGTCGAGGCTCAATTTTTTTACACGCCGTTGAATGAGAAACACCAACACCTGATATTATTAACAAAAACGGATTTAATGATGCGCCTCTCGAAATTATACCAGAGATTGTCATCAGCAGTGGTAAATATGATATTACTCGAAGTATTCTACTGTAACACTTGTAACATTGTTTTACTCACCAGAGGTTTTTATGATAAAATTTGTAATCTTGCATTAGTGCGTCATCATCTTGTTTTGGAATTTCCCCAGAAATATGATTCAAATCGACGATCTGTTTTTTCATTATACAATATTTGTTTACAGTTTTTATACAATATTAAATTCCGTAACAACCACAATTGAATCAAGAAATTCACAAAACTTATTATTGTTAGGATCAGCTATAAAATCTCTGTACTTATCATAAACATCTGATGAAATATCCTTATATCGTTCATTTGTCAATACCTCATTTTTCTTTAACCAACTGTAGGAATCAAAAGTGTTTTTTACTTCACGTTCATACAAATCTGTTTCATTCACCAAATTACCGTATTCTCTTTCTGTTTCATCAATAAACACAAGTACCAAGCTTATTTGATTCAAAGTAAACTTTTTGAGGACAAGATTTTGTCTGATAATTGCTTATGCGACTACGAAATTTATCAGCATTAATTTTTGGAGTGATTTGCGTCCAAGAAAGGTAATTTGAGTAAATGTATTTACTCTAAGCTATAATTTTTCGTATTGTTATGTGAACATTTTCTCGATTTCATTGTAATAATTTCGTAATGACAATTGTCTAGCGCGTTGGAGCGATGGAAGTGAAACATCGGCTTCATCATCTATGTCATAATAAGAATTAAATTTTACATCAAATGTTGTTTGATTGACTTTCTCAAAAAAACTTTTCTCGCTCATAATCGTCGTGATAACTAATTTAATCGTCAAAAATTTTGATTATCTTTAGTGATCTGTCAACAATAATCGGATAAAATTCTGGGTCTTTTTTACGCATCATTGGTAGAAGTGTGTTTGAGTATGCTTTTATAATTAACTCCGTATCCGCCGTCATGGTAACGACTTTAACTAGGGTTTCCTTGTCGTGGTAGTACATACCGAGATACTTAAAAAATTCTCATTTTAAAAAAACTATTGTACAACTCCTTGTTTCTTTTTATTCTTATTATCCTAGATTCCGCTAGTTTGTTGAGACGATCATAGTTATCGTTTATTTTTTCCTCCTGTGCTATTCGTGTTAATAGGCCTGATCGTATTATCAATTCTATATGTTTAAAATCAAGCTCAAGCAATAATTTTTAAACAGGATTTTCAACTTGTTTTTGTTCTTCTAGACAATCATCAGGATGACAGTATATGCGTATAATATCAAAGTTTTCTATTGCTTTTATTAGTTGTGGTCCTCGCATATGCATAACAAGAATAATTTTTTTTTCTTCATCTGATAATGGAGAATTTATCATTGTAATTGTAAAATTTTTCGTAGTCTATCACACATGCCGCTAGTGATTTGTTTCCAACATCTTTTTTGGGGTTAAAAATATTGTCATAAAATTCTCATGCAACGGTTATAATTGCTGGTTCAGACATTATTTTACAACGATAGATTAAATTTGATCATCAAGTGTGTATATTTGAAATGCTGTCAATCCTGGAAACGGATGTTCAGCAGCGATAATATAAACCCGAAAATACAAGTACTTGTTGACAGTCTTTTCTGTTGGAGTTGTAAAATATTGTGTTGTTGAAATATACATGTTCTCCGTGCTATACAATGTTACCCAGTCGATATCATTGTTTGATCCTTCCAATCACCAATTATAAAATCTACCAACACCAGAGTTTAATCGACCTTGCAAATGAAATTGCCAAATAGCGACTGCAATGGGACATTTAATTTTGATCCAAAAGTTTTCAAATTCTCCGTTAGTAGTCCATTCTTGTCTATCAGAGAAAGCGTGATGAGGGTAATTTTCAGGATAATATGATGATGCGCTTACCTCAAACCCAACTCGGTTATCAGTTTTAAAAAGTGTTGGAATATATCCAACATTATTTTTGGTTCGTTTTATACCACTAGACAGACTGTCAACGTATGCTTTATTTGTCAGATCATTAGGGTTAACTGGAACATATGACGTTGTTATTTTGTTATTTCTCATATTTATGTTACCTGACATTGGTCCACCGGATCGTTTAAAATACGGGGTGAGTTCTTCTTTTAACTGAGCATAACTAATAGCATCAGTATCATTAACTGGTGGTGAGGTTGTCGGTAATCCAATTATTTTTTAGGTAATGCTCATTACAAGGTTACCTGTCATTATATCGCCAGCCTTATTAAGCTTGTTATCGTCAACGGATTTTAGTTGCTTAAAACTCACCGCTTGTGTATTATCTTTGCTGGTGGATACACAGTTTCCAACCCAATGATTTTTTTACTGGACATATTAATATTGCCTGTAACCGTTCCTCCGGTTTCATCAAGCTTGTTATCATCAACATATTTCAACTGTAAATAACTTACGGCTTGTGTATTATTAACATTCGCTGGTGGATATACGGTTTCCAGCCCAATGATCTTTTTACTTGACATGTTAATAATACTTGTAACCGTTCCACCGGTTTTATCAAGCTTGTTATTATCTACATACTTCAACTGTAAATAACTTACCGCTTGTGTTTGATTTAAGTTTGCTGGCGGATACGCAGTTTCCAAATTTATTATTTTTTTTCCTGACATATCCAAGTTAACGCTTAAAATTCCTCCTGTCAATGATAGTTTATTATTGTCGACGGATTTAAGTTGTGCATAACTAACAGCTTGTGTATCAACAACATTTATTGGATGATAATTTGTTTCTAAACCAAGTACTTGTTGATTTGACACAAGTAGGTTTTCTGTCATTGTATCGCCGGTTTTTTTGACTAATGATGATGTATCAGTTATTATTGGTTCGTCAGCGGAAACATATCCCGTAAGTGCTGTTCCAAACTTTGTGTAATAACTCATGTAAATTATATAACATAAAATTATATAACAACAATGGCGAAGTCAACGATATTAAATTTTGACACCAAACGGTTAATCAAACATAAACATAATAACGAACTCAAGTTGCTTTTAAGAAGAGAGTGCAAGAAGCGCGTCAAGGACAGCGTGTCGCAGAAGAAGAAACTACCAAACTTTTAAGCCGGTTACCGAAGCAGTACTTGGTAAGCAGCCTGAAATACCAACATTATGTCCAGAAGAACTAAAAAAATGTACAAGAAAAAAGGTTGTTAGGTTTACTCGGAGAAAGATCAAAAGAGGAAACTAAAAAGATTATAGAGGAAGTTGTGAGTACAATTGCTGATCCTGTTGCACGACAGGCTGAATTTGACAGATTAATAAATAACCCTCTTGCGCTACAACATGCTATTGCAGGACTGACAGTTAGGCCAGCTGAGTTAAGAAGGTTGATACAAAATTTATCAGAGCAAACTAAGGAATTAGCTGAGCAACAAAAAATGATGACTGAATCTACCGTGGAAATAATGCCTATCAAAAATCAGGTAAGATTTTATAGAAAAAATGCACGTAATAAAATACTAAACGAAGAATATGATAATTTTATTAGTAGTTATAATATCGGAGACATTGATAAAATTCGAGGTTGGTCAGATGAAAAATATCAAAATTTAATATAAAAAAATTAATAAAGATTAAAGAAACTGGGTTAGATGCTGATGAAAAAATAAAAAATTTAATAAAAAATGAAGATTTTTTAAGAGAACGTGATGTTATAAGAAGCGGAGTTATTACTGACGTTTTACATACGACAGCAAAACAGTACAAAACCAGAGAAAAAGATTACTCCAAAGGTTGAACATTTAAAAGATTATTTTATAAGTACGAAAGTCAACGAGATAGAAGATTACCAGATGAAACCATTGGATCTGGCGTTAAAGTTTTCACATCAAACGCAGAAATGGCTGACCGACTTATCTTATTAATATCATTAAAAGAAGGAGGTAATGAAAGGACTGAAATCGACAGCGAAATTATTGATATATTAGATAATCTTAGATCGAGTGGATTACTAACATCGTCCGAATACGAAATTTTACATGGCGATCTTATCTAAGAACATTGATATAATGTCAACAACATTATTGCTCAACTCGTCGCAAACAACGAGTGACAGCGCAAACTTTTCTGTCTACTATTATCCGCCAATAATACTAGATCCGAATAAACAATACAAAATCGGATTGATTTCTGAGACGGTATGGCATTCTATGGCAAATGTAAAATTAAACGTCAATGACGACATTACATTTAATACTTGTGCTTGGGTATCAGTCAAAATACCACAGGGGGCGTATAACGTAACTGATCTCAACAAAACAATAAGAGAGTTGATAACAAAATACACTGCCGCAGAAAATTTTGAATTAACCCCAAACTATAATACGCTACGAGCCAGAATCACATTAAAAAATAATTTGATAATCGATTTTTCACCAGCGACTAGTATCACATCGTTGCTAGGATTTATAAACCAACGATACGGCAGTGTTACAGAACAAAGTGTACCGTATGACAGAGATTTACCGGTTAACGTAACAGAAGTAAATACAATATTGATTAATTGCTCTATTGCAATAGGGTCTTATTCAACTTTAGGAAGTCAAGGTCAAACAATCTATAGTTTTTCGCCAGATGTCCCGCCTGGATCATTAATGCAAACTACTCCTCAACAAATAATATACTATCCGATTACTCCTGAAAACCAGATCACATACATAACAATGCAACTAACAGATCAATCAGGACGATCTTAACAACGAAATTGTAACGTATTACTTACACCTACACGAGATGACATAAATTTTATAGGTCAATATTGAATAACAAGATGAGACAAAAACTTATTGTAGGGGGATTCTTTGGAAATATATTTACAAAAATTGCCGAATTTTTGCCAGGAGTTAGTACAGTAGCACCAGTTGCAATTGACGCTGGTAAGGCTTTTGCGACGGGGGCAGCTAGTGCAGCAGGACATCTTCCGCTGTGGAAATAAAACGAGTAATATCAGATATTGCACCAACAAAAGAAACAGAACGAGCTATGATAGCGACCATAAAAAAATTACTGTCGCCACGCGGTGAGGAGGTGGTACGTAAGCTAGTAAATAAAACAAGACGAAAATTAGATTTGCCTCAGATTTAGCAATTTTGTGTGGCGATTATAAAATAAAAAAATGTCAGTTAAAAATTATCTTGATTTTGGTGAGGAATATAATACTGACAATACAGCAACAGAATTCGAGTATATTGAATACCTCGCCGAGAACTCGAACGAACCAAATAAAGCTGGTCAAAGAATTTTTAACACACGTGACGAAGACGTGTTTTTATTGCCGCACAAGCCTATGCTGGAAGTTCGTGGTAGGATATTAACAGCAGCTGATGGTAATATTGCAGCTGACACAGAAATTGCGCTTGTAAACAACGGCTGGAGTTTGTTTGAAAGTGCACAATATCAACTAGCAAATCAAACCGTAGAGGATATTGATAATTGGTTACCGGTTGCAAGTACAGTATTAAATATTGTTTCGTTTAGCGATGATTATTCGAGATCAATTGCAACAAATATGATGTGGTTCAAGGACACAGGACACAGGACTAGGACAAGCTGTTGGAAATGAATTTCGTACTGGTGCTGGTGCTCCTGGCGCAGATGACAATAATCTAATCGGAGATGCTGCTGCTAATACTGCCGCGAATATTGGTCAAGCAATATGAGCTGCAGTTGAAAATATACAACAACAACGTTACAACGAGGGATATGTCAAACGAAAAACGCTTGCAGCTGAATCACAACAAATCGCAATGATGTTGCCGTTAAGCACAATATTTGGATTTTGTCACGACTACCATAAGGTATTTCGAGGGTTGAAACATACTATAATTTTAGATCGGGCAGACCAAAATAATTGTCTTATTTGGGTTGGTGGAGCGGATGCAAAATTTGTGATTACGAAATTAGCGCTGTGTAGTCTCGAATTGTTCCATCAATAGCTAGATTAGCAGAACTTAACACAACTTAACACAGCGTTAGAGGGTTTTACAAAAAAGATTTATTTTCTTCAGAATAAAATATAAAATGCAATCGATTACACGTGGCGTATTACAGCTACTTCGAGCAAACAATTACCAAGGCATGTATTCGTTGTCTTTCAAGAAACAGCACGACTTGGTAGCCAACTACAAAATAACTCTGTTTTTGATAACGCTGACGTCAGAAGAATATTTGTCAGAATAAACTCTAAACAATACCCAGAACGAGCGATTGAACGTAATTTTACAGCAGGCGCTGGTAAAATTGTTACTAGAGCGTATATGTACCTGATAGAAGCGATGCAAAAATATCAGGACGCTGACAGCGGATCGCAGATTAATATTGAAGAATTTCGTACTCTTTATCCGATCTTTTTCTTTGACATATCAAAACATTCCGATCGAATGATTAATTCAATCGCGGAAATAGAAGTACCTTGGACGCTTGGAGGAGTTCCAGGGGCTCCTTTAAAAGTATCTGCGCTTGTGTCTAGCGATAGATTCTTGACGATTGACTCTGTAAAAGGTAGGATGAGTGTCCAAGTTTAATCTAACAACCAAGTATAAATGAAAACGGAATACACAGCTAGAGAAACATACCTAACACCCGGTCAAATTAAGAAATTATCAGCGGCGGTTGCCAAACGTAACTCTGTGTCTGTAATGATAAAGTCTCCGGAGACTGACAGCGCCGCCGCAGTGAAAGTAATGCTAACTCAACAGCAAATCAATAAACTCGGTCATGGAAAACCCTTTGTTTTCAAACTATCTGTTGCACAAATAACAGCGATGGCAAAACACGGCGGAGTTTTTGGGCCAGCATTTTCTGTAATAGCTAGCGCAATACCAAAAATTCTACCGGTATTAGGAACACTAGGACTAGCAGCAGCGTCAGGGGCATTATCTGGAACAACTAAAAATGCGGTATCTGGAGACGGTGTCTCTGGTGATGGAATCAAACAAATTTATCGTTAGTTTATGTAACAATAATAATATAATGCCAGCTAAAAAGAAATCGCCAACGTCAACTAAAAAAAAGAAGTCGCCAAGAAAAACAAAACAAGGAGGAATTATTCCTTTTGCTCCGCTGCTAGCGGGGTTAGCAGGTAGTCTAATTCCAAACCTGTTAGGGATAGGACGGGGAATAACTCTACCAGGCAACAGACGCCGTTGAGTAATTTTGACATAATTGGAAAATTGAATGACGTTGTCGGATTTCTTGGAGTATATTCCAAAGACGAATTAGATAATGTAACAGCAGGTGGTTCTTGTATTATAAACATACAAAACTTCGATGATGGATCTGGCACTCACTGGGTTGCTGTCTATGATAATAATTATTTTGATTCGTTCGGACTTCCTCCGAGTGATCTTATAAAAATATATATTTTTAAAAAATTTAAAAAAATAAATTACTCGTCTAATCAGCCACAGCCGGAAGGAACATCAGCTTGTGGTTATTATTGTATTATGTTTCTCCTACAGATGTCCCAATTCCCTGAATTTTTAAAGTTTATTTTACAATTTGACAAGCAACCTTCTCACGCAAATGATGAGATTGCAATGAATTTTATCTAAACTAAGGAATATGTCAACATAATGTCTCAAATGTAAAAGTAAAACAACAAATAAGGATGAGACAACGGAAAAAACAAAAAATAATAGAACAATGTTAAAAAGCATTTGCGCTGTTTGCGGTAGAAAAAAGGTATGTTTTTAAAGAAATTATCCGGAACTGGAATGTGCCCAGCAGGGAGGTTATTTTAGTAGATGATTAATTGACGAAGGTAAACTGACTAAAAGCTACCCAAAAAATCAAACATTTTTTGTCAAAATTTTAATTTTTATGCGACAGAATAGAATAAATTAAAACAAAATGAAATTTAATTGTGATTGTGATAAAAATCTTTGTATCCAACAAGATAAAATTGTTACGTACTGTCAATCATACAATCGCCGTGAGGTAATTGGCAGCGGTATTGACATTCACAAATGTATTGGAAAATTACCAAAACCAAAAGGAGGTTGGACATTGCCTGGCCATAAATACACTGGGCCGTACAATCCACTAGACAAACAGTTAGATGAAAACGATAATCCATTACCTGGTCAAGAGCATTATAATCAAGTTGATGCAATAGCGATGCGCCATGATATTTGTTATCGTGATATAGAACGTCCTGATAACGTTCGTGCAAAGAGCTCAAAATCAGACTGTGATAAATTAATGTTAGATGAACTACGCGATATGGAGCCTATAAATATGCGAGAACGATTTGATAGAAGGTTAGTTCAAGGAATGATAGGTACAAAATATAAGTTAGGTCTTGGAAAGGAATTATACGATGATCTTGCGTCTCAATTACATAAACCTAAAGAAAAAATTCCGCAACATAAAGTTGTCGCAAATGCCGTTGACGATATCTGAGCGATAGATTTAGTTGATGTGTCAAATCTTGCTCAGTTTAACGTTGGCGCTGATGGCGCTCCAAAGAAATATCTTTTTAACGTCATAGATGTTTTTAGTAGATACACGTTAATGTACCTGTTTCGGATAAAACAGGAACATCAATAACTGTTGCGTTAAAACAGGTCATCGTTAATACAGAAAGAAAAGCAAACAGAATCTGGACCGAGTATGGAGCAGAGTTTTTTAATAAAAAATTTGAGCAGTTTCTGGAACAAAATAACATTAAAAAGTGTGTTACAGGAAACGAAGAAAAAGCGTCGTTGTCGAGCGATTTAATCGCACACAAAAAGAGCTGATACATAAATATTTGACAGCCAAAAATACAAATAAATACATCGACGATCTACAGCAGGTTGTTGATAATTATAATAACACAAAACACAGATTCCGCCTCGACCGGAAGGAAAATGTCACCAAATGATGCAATTAAAAATCCAATTCTTCCAAATGAAAACATGTACCGCAGACATAAATTTAAAGTTGGTGATCGAGTTAGAATTTCTGGGACGAAAAAGACATTTGAAAAGGATTTACTCGTAACTGGAGGGAAGAAGTAGTTGTTGTTGATAAAGTTTTATTGACAATACCTGTAACATATGCGCTAAAGGATTTATTAGGTGAGCCAAAACCGGTAGTTTTTACGAGCAGGAACTGCAGAAAACTGAGCAAGATATCTTTGTTATTGAAAAAGTTATTAGGAAAAAAAGTAATAAAAGCCTTGTGAGGTGGCGCGGGTATTGCGATACATTTAACAGCTGGGTTCCAACTAAATCTATATTGAAATAATATTGTTATAAATTTGCTCGTACTTACGCTTGACAGATTTACATTTTACTGGTTTACATAACGATATTAGATGTCGTCGGCGATCACCAGAGATCGTCATTAGGTTAAATATCTTGACAAATATAAAGTCGAATTTTATATTTTTCTGTCGGTCTGGAATTTTAATGTTTAAAAAGGTTTTTATCAGCCGCCAAAAGGAATGATTTTCATCTACTGTAAAATTGAATTTGGAGATTTTCTTCGTGATAGGATACTTAACATCATATCGTCCAGTTGTCGGTCTGCTATAATTTGTTTCATCAACCACGCCCACAATCTCGGCTTGTTCGCCGTCGTTGTTAAGTAGAATATCGTCTTCTGTGTAACCAACAGAGTTGTGTTTATCTGCGACTATAACATCTCCTGCTGTAAAATTATCGTCCGCGATTATATCAGCAAGTCGTTTCAACAAGTCCATATTATAATACATTTTTATCTAATTTATTATTATAAATGACTAACGAGATAAAATGTCATCAGAAAGTTGATCTATTAAATTACAGAGAATTAGCAGAAGCAGTGCGAAAATGTTTATCAGGGTATAGTTCTTATTCTGTTAACGTTGATGTGATGCAGGGTGATTCTAATAAAATTCTGCTAACAGCGGCAGAAAAAATAAACTTAATGACTGCGTTTATTACACTAAAATTTAACAAAATGATGTGTTAATGTTTGTTCATAATTGTCTTACCAAATAGAGATAGAGAGTATAATTAATCATCATATCTAAAGATAATCCTGTCAAATGTTGACATTGATGTAGCTGATTTATGTATACCATCTGCAACAAAATTTTATTGTTCTAGGATTAATAGCAAAATGTTTTACTGCAGCATAAATCGATTTAAATTCTAGTTTTTCTCCGTTTTCAAGATTAAATGAAAGAATCGGTCTAACAGAGTAGCTAAAGTTGGATCCATCACTTCCTCATCTTCATCTGCTATTTTCTTGTCGAGTGACAAGTTCAAGGTTTTCTAGACGATTATCTGTTATACTGCCGTTGACGTGGTCTATCACTAAACTATTAGGTATAGATCCGTTGAACGTTTCGTAAACAAATCTATGGTTATAATAACCAACTTGATCGGTTAATATTCCTCTAACTTTTACCAACAAGTTTCCACTATTTTGCAAATTACCTAATGCTTTCTTTGTTTGGATATTTCGAATAATTCCATTATCATTTGCCTCGTATAAATCAAATACGGGATGAGGTTGAAATTCTTCTTGTAATGACAAATTTTCAATATCATCATCAGTAATTGCACCATTAACATGATATATTCGTTGTCCTCCTGGAATTTCATCGCAGAATAATGTATAAATAAAATCTTTTCTAAACATATCAACTCTCTCGGTATCTCCTTCCGATTTTACACTAATTTTAAAACCCGCTGGGGTTCATTTACCAAACGGTTTTCCGTAATTGACGTGAACCACCGACCCTAACATATTCCCCGCGTACAAGTTGTATTTGGGGTGGACATAATAATAATCTTGCTCTCTTGCGCTTGTTAGATTTGTGTCATTATAATATAAGTATTTTTATATCTGTAATTCTTTTTTTTTTTAAACTAGCGCATTCGATATCAATTAAATATATAAAATGTTATATAACAATGCTGAAATTGCGAGATATAGCTAAAAAGAGCCTTATAGGAGAACCTACAAAAATAGCTACCCCTTTTGCAGGATTTGATAACAGTTATAAATTTGATAATCAAAATATTTTAGAAAATTTTAACTCTACAAATTTGTTTCATCTCTTACATACGACTGTAACGCGAGTACTTGCAGTACATAAAAGTATCAAACTAATAGTACAGTATCATGATATTTTATCAGAGTTACATGCACTACTCGATAATACAGATTTCCGCAACGAGATTGCAGAACCATATTTAACAGCTAAATCACGAAAAATATTAGCTGGACCAAATATTTCCTCAGTCGCCGATGAAATATATCAGGAAATTTGGAAAAAGATAGAGGAATTTACTGCATCAGGATCAGGTTGGAAATTTGAAATGATAAAAGAAGTTTTATTTCACACAGCAAGATATAACGTACTTCGCGGTAGTTCTTACGTTGATCTCCCTCAAATTTTTTTTTTAAAAATGTTGCATGAACGTAAAGAACTCTGATAACAAATGTTTCCAGTGCGCTATTCTTTCTGCGATGTTTCCAACAAAGAAAAATGCTGATCGCGTTGACAAGTATATTAGTCACGTATCAAAATTAAATTTTAATAGCATTGACTTTCCAGTTGCAGAAAATCAGATACCAAAGTTTGAAAAGCAAAATAATATTTCAGTTAATATATTTGGTCTTGACGAGCGTGAAAACATGTATCCAAGGTATATTTCGGCATTTGCTACACAAAACACAATAAACTTGTTGTTTTATAAAGGACATTACGTTTGGATCCAAAACTTTAACGGCCTAATTAGCAGACAATATAATAAAGATAAAAATACGAAATATTTCTGCTGCCGTTGTTTACAAGGTTTTTCTAAGGATGAAAAACTGCAAGAGCATGTTAAATACTGTGTTAATGTTCAAAAAATAACAATGCCAGGAGAAAAAGAAAAAGTTTTAAAATGTAAAAATTATAATCATAAATTAAATATTCCGTTTGTTATTTATGCTGATTTCGAGTGTCTACTTGTTCCTGTGGCAGGCGCAGAAAATGATCCAAATAAATCAAGCACCAGAAAAATACAACAACATGTTCCCTGTGGAGCAGCTTATAAAATAGTTTGTTGCGCTAATGATAATTTTTCAAGTCCAATTAAATTGTACAGGGGTAAAAGTCCGGCCGTGTGGTTATTAAAAACTTTAATGGATAATGTTAATAAAATTTTCAACAGATTATATAAAACAGCATCAATAAAAATAACAAACAAAACAACTTGATTTTGATGAGGCAGTTAATTATCAGATCTGCGAGAAACAAAGTTCAGGCGATGAAGTGCGCGATCACTGTCATCTAACCGGCCAATATCGCGGAGCAGCACATAATAATTGTAATTTGAAATTTCATGCGCCAGATTTTATTCCTGTCGTTTTACATAATTTTCGTGGTTATGATAGTCATATTATTGTCGAAGCATTTGGCGATGAGGAAATTAAATCTAAACTAAAATTAAATAATGTAAAAAAATGTATTCCAAACAATTTTGAAAAATATATGTCAGTTACGCTTGGTAAATTACGTTTCATAGACAGTCTGCAATTTATGGCAGCACCATTGGATGAGCTTGTAAAAGGCTGTAGCAGTTTCAATAATTTAAAAAGTTGCTTTGGCGAAGAATACGTCGTTCTGATAAAAAAGGTGTCTTTCCGTATGAGTACCTAGACGACTGGAGCAGATTTGATGAAACTTCTTTTCCTGACAAAGATAGATTTTACTCGCAGCTAAAAAATGAAAATATTATAGATGACGAGTACAAATATGCACAAGATATTTGGAATAAATTTGGTTGCAAGACACTTGGTGATAATCATGATTTACATTTGAAAACATAAATTATTACTAGCAGATGTTTTCGAGAGCTTTCGTGAAGTTAGTCATGAAAATTCTGGATTAGATCCATGTTGGTATTATTCTGCGCCAGGATTGTCATGGGATGCTCTGTTAAAAACAAGCAGTATAGAATTGGATCTCTTAACAGATGTTGATATGTTTAATTTTAGTGATAAAGGAATTCGCGGCGGAATCAACGTTATAACAAAAAAAATATGCGGTAGCTAATAATAGATACTTAAAAAATTACGATAAAAATTTACCGTCAAATTATATTATTTATCTTAATACTGATAATTTATATGGTTATGCTATGTCAGAACCAATGCCGTGTAGTGGATTTCATTGGATAACTCCAGATCAATTTCTTAAAGAAACTGAGAAAAATCTCCCAGAAAATGTCAGTTATTTTGTTGAAGTTGATCTCGATTATCCTAGTTCGTTACATGATCTACATAACGACTATCTGTTTTGTTCAGAGTCAATGATGATCGATTATAGTTTATTATCGCCTGAACAACAGGCAATGACAACAGCAAAAAATTCGATCGTTAATAAGCTAGTTCCAAATTTACTCAGTAAACGCAATTACGTGCTACATTGCAAAAATTTAAAACAAGCAGTAGATGCTGGACTAATTCTGAGAAAAGTTCATCGCGTGTTAAAATTTAATCGATCTCGTTGGATGTCAGATTATATTGATTTAAATACCAAACGTCGTGCTATTGCTAAGACCGACTTTGAGAAAATCATTTTCAAGTTGATGAACAATTCCGTGTTCGGTAAGACGATGGAAAATATCAGAAAGCGAGTCAATATTGAAATTGTAAATGATGTAAATCGCAGAAATAAATTAGTCAACGATGACGGTTTTGTCAGTATGAATATGTTTAATGAAAATCTTGTTGCAATAAAACTGATGAAGTATGTTTTGTTTGGTTTAGGTATTTTCTGCCTAACTGAAGCCCATATTTGTTAATTTCTTACGTAGAAGAAATATAAATTATATGCATCTATATTGTCTAAAGTATTCACCCTTTTATATTAGATGGGAATGAACACCACTTCACCTGAAATTTTGGCGCCTGTAAGGGATGTTATAGCACAGGTGCCTTCGGACTGTCCTTGGACCTATAAGGCACTGCCTCCATATGTTTGTCCAAGGTAAGGTCATCAAACTTTTACTTCTCATTTTTCTCATTGCTGCTTTTGTCTCCTTTAATTTCTTTATCATAAGCTACATCTCCCTTTCAGATACACACCTTCCTCCTGTTTTAACTCCATTTGACTCACCATACTTATTGTTTATCTTTGGCATTTTTCTGTATTTTATTCCCCAAATTTCACCCCGTATCCATCATAACCACTTAGAAGTTGTGATCTACTGTATTTGGTGACAGACTGGCTTATTGCATCAATTTTATTCACTACACAAAGGAGGGAATCTTTCTATTTGTGTTACAAAGAGGATGGGTAGGTTGACCTTTGTGTGAGGACTGGGGGTTAGTGACCTCATGTATCGGCAGACAGTGTAAAGTGTTGATAGCTTATACTTTACAATAAGATTGGGTCATGTCCACCTGTCTCTGATGTTAAGTTCTGCATCTACCAAACAAATATAAAGTCCTTTATTTTAGGTGATTTGTATTTTCTGAAGTAGAAGAGGTACATACTATTTGGTACATTGACCTTGACCTGGTTATTACATAATATGATATTTTGTGATTTATCCCATATCACCCATGTGAAGTTCAGTAAGTGCTGATATGAATAAAACACAACTCATAGTTAAAACAAGTCATTTCATTCACAAAACGTAGTTTGGTAGTAAAGCACAAGTATGAAAACAGCAGCTGAAATTGTTCAAAGACAATTACATACACATTAATATAAGACACAGCTTTGTACCTCATAAAATTGTTTTTGACAAGCGAGACTAAGTACACTTGTTACTTGTACAGTTCCAAGCTATATCACAGATTATTGAAAAAATTAAGGTTGGCTATTGGTATAACGGTACCAATTGTACAACCCCAGGTGGGCGGAGCTTAAGGTGTAGGGAATATTGTGTTCAGAAATAAACAACAAAACTAGCTGTGATTGGTGTATTATGTAAGAGTTGTACTTTTTGTTAGGCTTAAAAAAAAGTTGAGCCTCTTGGCAACATGTGCGATTATGTTAATTCATATCTAGATCACATTTTGTATTTTTTATGATTTTTTTAAATGTGGTACACATGACTGAAAATGTGTCTGGTGTGACTAGATAACTCTTATCCCTGTCTAGTTCCAGCAGAGTTATCTCTCTTACATGCAATGGAGTACCTGGTTCTGTCCTTGTCAAATTGACAATCTAACATTGTTCTCTATGGCAGTGTGTGACATGCATGCTGAGGTAGGATAGAAAGTATATTTATTTCGCAAAACATTGGCATTGAGGTCTATGGAAAAACAATTGGTACCGTGATACAAGCACCTAAGTCGACAAACAGATAGTTCCCGAATGAAGTCATCAGCCGCCATATTTGTGGTCAGCTGGTAGATTTACCGTTGACTTTTATATGGTGTTTGGAAGTTGAAATAAATTCATTGAATATCAAGATACTTTTACGAACATTACATGCATAAACAGAACGCAAATCAGGCTTTTTGTTATTATATAGATTTGTGATTTATAACTTGATTTTTCTAATGTGTGCCTTGTTAAAAATGATAAATTGGTGATCGCACATAGGAGAAACTGCCAGGTTGCCTGTCGTCCAGGTAAAATGGGCAGAATATCGTCTTTTAGTGACCTTATCGGGAAATAATGTCCAACTAGTACCGATATGATCAGTGTCCAGGTAGGTCCAAAAGTGTCTACAGTGTGCAGCTATATCCAAAAATGACGCTGTCCAACTGGGTCTAAAGTCACCACAGTGCCCAGCTAGATCAACAGGCCACTTCAGTTTTTGCATTCCAATATTGTTCGATGAAATCAATTAAGTGCAACACCGTTCAATCATACACGTCTTTTTTAGCAGCCCAGTCTGCAAATATTATTGAGATTAAAACGATTTAGTAATGGAGATCGAACAAAGTGTTGAGAGAAAGAAAAACAAAATAACATACAAATTTTAACTTTGCTAAAGGCAGGTGTGGAAATAATTCTGATGGTATATATGTTTCTGCAGCTGGATTGTATATTGCGGGAATAGCTGAAGACGTAGTTGTTCCTTTAGCTGTTATTGCCGGTATAATACAAGACTGATTCATGAAAAAGCTTTTGAGAAAAACTGATTATAACAAAATGTTAAAATAGGATCCAATAGTAACATCTGCCCTCCACAAGCTGAAAAGCATCGATGACATAATAAAGAAAACCATCGTACTCGATGAAATCAACAATGAATATATGATTTTGATTTTAAAAGAGTAAAACAGATAAATTGAGATAATAAAATACGCGGTCGGAAAGGAACAAACACGCAATCAAAAGATACAGAGTAAGCGAAGAAATTGGAAGAAGAGGAGATCTTAGTAAAACGGATAAGTAAGGTTGTGCTGCAAAGCACACGTGTACAGCACCATTTAAGTTGATAAGAAATACTATAAACTTAATTTTATTGCTAGATAAATGAACAGCACAGACACTGCACGCAGAGAACTATATTAAATCAACAGGCTCACTGAGAGAGAAAATTATATCTCACCAATTCAACTGGCTGCATAAATGGAAAATCTTAAATGTCATTATAGAGAATAAGTTTCTACACTATTTCCGATGATCACTGGAAAACAAGAAATTTTACTACATCAATGGCAAGTATAAAACAAGGGCCGTTTTAATTTCTTATTACATCAAAGGCAAGTATAAAGCAAGGGCCGTTTTAAGTTTCTGATGGCTATTGCAACCTGGAGAATACATAAAAAGTAAAAGAGTGAATAGTTCTAAACGATGACAATGAAGAAAGTATCGATGTTGAATGTCTGAAACGGAATTCACTCTCAATATAGTTTACACAGTATGCATAGCCAACTACAATGATAAATTGTTCAAAATTCAGTAGCCAGTCAACTACAGGGCATAGACTTAATAAGACTGCTGGTTTTTTGAAACTCAGAAGTTTATACATTTTTCTCAGGTAGATTAATCACGCAAAAAGTTACTATAATGATAATTATTCGTGTGTACTACATTCTCTTCTAGTTACTATATCTTTAGAGATCTTATTTCAAACACTGTTTTTGGCCATTGCAAACAATTACAGTTGGGTTCATTTAACAGTTTTATATCGCCACCAGAGATTAAAGATGGTGGTAAACATTGTATTTCTGTAACGATCTGTTTCTCACATCAGCTTAGCGGCTGAGGAGCAGAATGACGTGCACCGAAAATATTTATCCTCGGTAAGAACTCACATTTGTGACACAGACTTAACTGAAAGAAATAACTGACAATTATTGTGATCTCTTAGAGGTCCTAGTCAGTTCATTTAATCTTGAAATATTTAGACAAAAACTGGGAAATATGCATCATTAAGTCAAACAATTAAAGGTGACTTAACAGTCAACAGTTACGGTGTTTCCAATCTAGCTGATACTTTAGAAACAATTATGCAGCTAATATACACTTTGTACAAAAACGAGTTGAAGGACATCATGGCATGAAGGAAAAAGTTGACAGTAAATTAACTTTTAATGAACAGAGTGGTACTGATAGATCTAACAAAATCTCCGAGTTTTAAAAACAGACTGATGAGGGCAGAAGAAAGTTTTAGATGCACAAGAATCGACTGGACAGGGATTAAATACCGTGGCTATAGACATAAACAATAAGAGAAAGAGCAACTTATAGATCAGTACCTGACATCCTACAATCTGTATCACCAATCAATGTATCGGGATATATATTTTAAACTCTTGCACGTGCTGATAACTGTGCACCGTTAATACTGTAGTAGGCAAAAGTGTGAGCTTCATGTGATTTACAGAGGAACCGGTAGCTTTTCGGACTTTCAGAGCTAATGTCCGTCACCTATTCAACTGCACTATATATAGTATACCAAGTCCAATCGTCATAACTTAAACATTTAGCAACTCTTTTCACGAAAATTAGGTATACACTTAAACATAAACACTGATTCATAAAGGGAAAACTGTCAGCAAAAATATTTTGATTTCATATGATTTGCAATTCTAATAAATAAGTCGTGGTTATCTCTACTCATTCTATGTGTGTGTGTTTTACTGTCCATTGAGGAAGACCTTGCTTAAGGTCTTCAAGTAGAGAAACTTTGTTAATTTCCCCTTGCCGTTTTCCAAGTTTGTCTCATTATACATACAACACTGATTATCCAACCGCCAATTATCCGCATTATTCACACGTATAGAGTATTGCCGTGTCCCCCGAACTGTGACTTACTACAGTGTGCACGTATCTGTATATGAAATTTCACAAAAACCTGGACGACGGTTCTGAACATTTCACTAAACACCTGCACAACTGGTCCTCAAAATTTCACTAAAAGCGTGGACGATTGGTCCTCAAAATTTCACTAAAAACCTGGACAACTGTTCCACAAAATTTCGTTAATGACCTGGACAACTGGTCATCAAAATTTTCGCTAAAAATTCTAGACTATTGGTCATCAATATTGTCTGACAAAAACCTCGACCACTTATCTTTTAACTTACATGAAAAAGCCTGGGTGGCTTGTCTTTTAAGTTTTATGAACTACCGGGGAGTATAACGCTCCTTTATTTTCCTATTATATATCAAATTAATTTTTATGCTGATACAGCAGAGAATTGATGTGTTGAGACAGTAATATAATGGACCTAAAACATATTTATACTGTTTCTTGTATGTATTTATAAATCAGGTTAAACAATCATTACAACTAATGGATTTGACATTTCTCCATCACATTTTCCTGAAAACAATTTGGTCAAACCAACAAAGATTATTATGCCACTTGAATAAACAAATTGTGTATGTATTCAATATTTTTAAACGTTTTACTTATAACTGATGTTTAATTATATATTGGACTATCGTTAAATAATAAAATGTATTATTAAGTAGTAAATGTCAATAAAGAAATTATGGAAGGGGTGAGAATAAACAAGTCAAATAATAACGGAATGGAAAGCATTATTTAGATCAGCAATATTTTTATCCATGAGAGAAATTTAGCGGCATGGTACTATTGTGTTAGAATTAAAAATTGGACACATCATACGGTTTTGCTTAAATAGCAACATCGGCAATAACAGTTGCTAATGGGTTAGCAATCACATGAAGTAAGTGCCTGTTTAAGTCATTGGGTTCTAACAGAGCTGATGAATGGAGAACATGACATGATGAATGACTTTAGAAAATGCAGGAAAGCACATACGTGTTCGATGAAACCTGAGCAAATCACCTTTCAATAACTTGTACGATGCGATTTCTCTACATTCCTCTCACTCATCCGGGCATTAATTTAGGAAGAATATAGACAACCTAAAGTTAATGATTTTGACCAAACCCTCAGATAACCACATAAGTCACGAATATGTTTTAATTGCAATTTAATGGGTGGCTAGTGTTTATGCCGGCTATAAATATCTTTGAGAAGTTCTTACGCGCCGTATAAGAAATTACAAAACTGTTAGTAAATACATGAGATGGCAACATGTGGAAAATACGTAACTAGTCACAAATGGTAAAAATATGACAGGTTTTAAGAATCTGAATCCAACACGTGATTGTATTACACACACTCCAAAGTAGTATGTGATGTGATGTGATGTGATTATGATTTTTAACGTAGCTTTAACAATGTTTCAGTCATATCGCTACGATGTCTGCAGTGTGGCAGTTTATAGTGATGTCTAGCACTGGGGCATCATGCCGCAGACATGTAGCATGATGTC
>JAECUM010093915.1:0-17405 GCA_016617855.1 Megalonaias nervosa | reverse complement strand
ACTTTTATGAATAAATAGAGATAAACGGTATATTAATATTTTTATTATGTATAATGCACATTTAAATAAAAAAAATATAATATATTGATATATTATTGACGAATGTTCAATATTTCATCACAACTCAAATTATATAATAACAAATTACCGTATATACTCGCGTATAAGCCGTTAAATTTAGGAAAAATAAAGCCTTGCAGAAGGGGGTCGGGTTATCTGCGGGTCATGCAATTTTTCCTATTTTACCTAGTCAAGTTGGGGGGGGGTCGGCTTATACGCGAATGGGTTTATATGCGAGTATATACGGTATGGTGTGCATAATACTTATAATCATAAAATACGTAAGTATTTTATAAATAATTAATCATAATATAATCAGAATTAATTTTAAAATGCCCTTTAATTTTTAAAGAATTATATTAAACTTATTTTTATGATATTAGTTTATACTTTCACTAGTTAAGTTATTCAGTAAATTAGAATAATATAAAAATATTCTTAACTAATTGTAAACAGGGGACATAATTTTAATAAATTTGATTAATGAATGTTGTATAGTATTTTGGAATTTAGACCTTTTGAATATACCGTATTAAGATGGTGAATCCACTAGGTTTCCTTTAGCAGACGTTCCATCTCAAAATCAGCTGTAATAATAGGTTGAAAGGATAAATCTTGCAAATATTATATATATATAATATCATTTTCTAGAGATATTAAATCATCCTAGATCAATAACTTTATAATCTGTCTTTTTCGTTCTATCTATGACAAGGATTTCGTATGCTCAGTACATGTACGGATTTTTCCACACTGTGCAGAGTTTTCGTCATAGTTGCGCATATAAAGATGGATAGTGAAAACTTTGATCTTTTGACTGATATAAATTGCGATGTTAAACTTTCTACTTTTTCTAAATTTTGCATTTGAAAACTGTTTTCTCAAAACATGATAGTTATTGAAGATATTGCCAGCGGATGAATGAATTAGAGAAAAATACATCGACAACGTAGGTACTTGATTTGTGTGCTGTCGTTATTTTCGTTTTTTTCTTCTTCTTCTTCTTATTATTATTTTTGTTTTGTACCTGTAAAATCGGTACTCTTGTTTGGGAAAATCTGCGTGGTACCTGGATTTCATTTTCCAATACGAATTGCAATTTTATCCTCCTTTCATTGCGGACCTTTTTATGCATTGTAACAGAGCTGTAGTCACTATCAAAGTGTCTTGTTCGTTCCATTGCATGATATGTCTAATTTGGTTCGGCAATTTGTTTGATGAAATCATACGAAAACGAGATGCATTGAATTTGTGATGTTAGCGAATCATGAGGAACACAATGGACAAATAGACCTAGATTCATGTGGGTTCATGTCGACTACATTATCGTCAAAGGGGCATTAACTACATACAACGATCGCTACAACTACATTAGACCATGCATTTCAACTACCAATAGTCGGCCTGACGTCGGTAACCTTGGTGAGGCATCATTAGGATCAATTATCAAGATGGGTTATATACAGCTGAGATTTCATCACATAGACAGTCTCTTTACAACGGCGTCCAGACTCTCGTACTTAATTACGCTTTTGTACAGTCCAGACTCTCGTACGTAAGTACTCTTTTGTACAGTCCAGACTCTCGTACGTAAGTACTCTTTTGTACAGTCCAGACTCTCGTACTTAAGTACGCTTTTGTACAGTCCAGACTCTCGTACGTAAGTACTCTTTTGTACAGTCCAGACGCTAGTACTTACGTACACTTTTGTACAGTCCAGACTCTCGTACTTAGTACAATTTTGCACAGTCCGAGACAAATGAATTTAATTTGCGTTCAAGGCACAAACTATTATAGTTTGCTCAACCCCATACCAGGTAAACTTGTGGCTTGATCTATACTAAGGGATTTCTTATCATATCGTTAGGTAGTAAGGTGAACAACGCTCTCTCTCTCTCTCTCTCTCTCTCTCTCTCTCTCGCGTATTTGTAGTATGACAAACATTCCTTAATTTCTACATACATACATACATACATACATACATACACACACACACATACATACATACATACATACATACATACATACATACATACGTACGTACGTACATGCATACATTAATACATACAGTAATACATATGTAAGATACTTCAGTTATCATTTTATGACCCACGTTTATTAAAATACACATAAAATACAAGTTTAAATTTTTATATCTCAACTAAAATATGACATTTTCTGCATGTTTGGATTACAATTTTGAATAAAGCATTTTGAAATGAACCCGAGGAAGCCAGTGTGTTGAAATGAATTCTGGCTTTTCAGCCTCTGCTATGAAATTTTAAACTGCTATCATGATGACATTTTTAAAGTTAAGTGTTTCCTGACATGCAGAAATATGATACTCTAGTAAAGTATAATACAGTACGAACAATTTGAGTTGCCAGGCGATACCAGCTACTGAAAATTCCGTTATTTCAACTGTTCGGCGACTGATGGGATTGATTATGGATATAAACTCTTCATGATTTGATGGTTCTCACTTCAGAAAGTTTACCATGACTTTAGGACAAATCATTAATCAATCGTTTCTCACATTTAAAAAAGTTTTACTCCACATCCCTGGTCTAGCTGGACAGATGATTTTTTGCTATTTTACTTGAAACATATTCTTCCCTGCAACCAGCAAAACAAGACGATGAAGCATGTACAAAATCACACACAACAAACATCAAGCAGTCTGCATTCGGTATGTTTTCTACAACAATATTAACACTGCTTGTATGTGTAGTGTCTACATAGGTGAACTGACTTCTCTGCATTGGTTTTTAAACTGGGGGAGTGGAGTATTTTAGGCGTTAATTGGCCAGCCATCACGCATGTGTATTTTTGCACTGCACGTAATTGAAGAGAGTATAATCTTTTCGTGTAAAGTGATCTTCCTGCACTTATCATTAAAATATAAATTATAATAGCATAGAAGCATAATTTTATAGCAAGGTAAACATTGTATGATTGTAGGTATATCTGATTGTTGATGTAAGTTGTTGTATTATTTTTGACAGTTAAATGGCTCGAACGAACTATGCTTTTAGTATGTAATGCAATTCCAACTTTAAATAAAAGTTTGTTTTTGTCTACACAGCAAGAGGTGACTAAAAATTAACATAAATAGATTGGTTCATTTTTCTCATATTTTTTTTCTATCCATCCCACTCTTTTTAAGCGATATATACCGTTCTCGAGTTTAATAAAGTATGCTATATGGCGTAATCTTGTGTTCGTCACATGTACAGAAACAGATGAAAGGTTCCAAATGATTTGCAATGGGTGGCAAAGAATGACTGTTATTACGACGTACAGGGTACTGTTGTTTCCGAATGATTGACATTCATCAAGGTGTTGTAAAATTCATTGTGAAATCGTGGGAGGAGAGAGAATGTTTAGCTCACCTCAGTGTTTCAGTGAATCAAAAGCGGCACACTCCTGTCCAGTTTAGTTCAACTAAGGCTTCATTGACATAAATTGACTCTCCAGGAGATCTAATAAAACCGGGAGTGAAATGGTATTGGACCGTCGAGCGCATCACTAAACACTAAATTATACCTGTACCAAGAATTGTACTGTCTTAACACTGCTATTTTTCATCTCCTATGAACTGTAGATTACAATAACTCGTAAGAATGAAGGAGATTGGAAAATGTAAGGATCTATAACAAACTCCCGTAAAGCTAATAATTGTTTACCATGTGGACATTTTGGAGATTATTTTAAACATGTAAATGATTATACTCATTTGTTTCACTCATCTTAGATAAAGATGTGATTGAGTTTGTTAGCAATTATGTTTCTACTAAATTTCAAGATATGTTTAAGGACTTAAATATTCCAATTTCTACCGCGAAGAGGAAAGTGCACAGGACATGATGAACTGATCAATCATATCTCTGTGTGCTTATATATATATATATATATATATATATATATATATATATATATATATATATATATATATATATATATATATATATATATACTACCTGGTCTGGGTAATGGTTGTGAAGTCTGGGGTTTTAATGGTTCTACTATTGAACGCGTCCGTGTAAAACTTTGGGAAAAAAATCTTGAAGTCAAATAGGGTTGTCAGAATGAGTTTGTTTACAGCGAATAATACCACAAATCTATACTTGTGAATAGATGTCTGAAAATAATAAAGTATTAGTTAAAATTAGCTCAGTCATATAAGTTAGGAGCCGATGTCAGTTCATGTGAATATTGCACCGGAATAACAAACTTGGTAGCACCTGCTAGGAGCTGATCAATAATTTGGGAATTACGCACTCGGCATTATCTGCCGAGTTTGTCAATCATTTGGGAATTACAAACTTGGTAGCACCCGCTAGGAGTTTATAAATAATTTGGGAATAATCAAATAATGATTTAATCAGAATGTTGGTTTTGAGAATGTTTTTATGTCCCTGTGCAAACATTTTAATAAAAAAGGGGATATAGTTTAAATGCATTATGAAGAGCCTTTTGATATAGAAATAGTATCAACAATTCCGATTACAAAATCTCACCTTTAGACAATAACTATCAAACAGTTTTCTCCCAACGGTTTTTTAATATGAAGTAGGCAGGTGAAATAAGTTGGGTTAATGTTTAGAGATTATATCAATACTGATATGAGGTCGAGGATGCGTATCAATTTGTATTGTTATATCGATACTGCTGTGAAGTCGACGACGCGTATCACTTATTATTGTCATGCTTGTTGGATAGGAATCTTCAAATGAAATATATGCCAGGGCATTGTTACAGGAATCTAGATAGGTTTAAATTCATAAAACTTCAGAACACTGATAACTCAAAATGTATGGAAAATTGGTATATGCATATATTTAAAGTGTATACATTTATATGGCTTTGCTTCTCAAAAATGATTTAACTCAATAGTACAATCCTCCTCCTCATCCACCTCCGGTGACTGCATGCCAATCTGGGTGGATGCGATTGCTCTTTTGATGGCTGGAAAAGTCAAATATTTAGTAAAGCAACACCTAGTTTAATAGGATAGGATTTTCAAAATAAATTAATTTTATCAACATCTCTAAAATATTGACATTTTTTACGCATTATAAATAATGGCACAAAACAACATTGGATACAATTCAACAATTTTCAGACAGGTGATAAAAACACTTTATGATTTTAACGTGACGACAACAATGTCGCTATTTTGAGATATAGCCTATTTTTTTACAGGTTTGAAGAAACAATAATATCTTCAACAACAGCTGCTGACACGAATAGCCTTGCAAGAGTTCCAGACAAAAGCATTATTTAACAGATATTAATAAAAAAAATAGATAAAGGAGAATGTCACAATCCCTCTACAATATTAAAGCTAATACGGCAGAAAGGTAGACATTTTAATTTTGAATGACTCACGAATCCCCAGTGCCGACAGCCTAAATACATGAACAACTCTAGGCAAAATATATAACAATTTAATCAGTATTAATAATAAATAAAACTATTCAAGCAATTCCTAGATATAAATCTTACAATTACACTTCACTCATAAATTAATACATTAATTTAGCCTGTTAATCAATACCTCCTTTATTTCATCATATGTGAGTTAGCGTACTAATGGGAGAAAGCCTCCATCCAGTGAGTAGTCCCTTGTACTCGTCTATATTCGTTCTTCTCCTATTCTCCCTTCTCCTTTCCTTCTGCCCTCTTCATGTGCCGCCCTTGTACTATTCTTTTCTCCTGCACCCTTCCTGTGCTACTCCTTGTACTACTCCCTTCAGCACCCCTTCTGTACTATTCTCGTACTTCCTAATTCCCTCTCTTGAGAGTTTAGTGCCGTCTCTACGTGTACCCTGGGAGCTTCCTGTAGAAAATATAAGGGACCTACATCCGGTTCTGCCTATACTCCTCTCTTAGTCTTCCACTCTTTCACGGACATTTCACCAGACAGATGGCGAACACATTACCAGGTCTTTCCCCCACTCTAACCCTCTCTCATTCAATAATAATAATAATAATAATAATAATAATAATAATAATAATGAGGAGTTTGTATAGCGCCTAATCTTTAGAAGCTCTAAGCGCTTTACAACATTTGACAACACTTAAAAAACATATATAATGATATGATTACAAAAATAAAAACAAACACCGCGAAATTTGAAAACAGAAAACATGCTGTAAATATTTAAGGTAAGGAAACATTTTATTAGGTCTTTAAGTCTGTTCTTGCAGTTGAAATAGGTGCGTTTTAAGAGCGCTCTTGAATGAGATCACTGTGTCTTTGTGTCTAAGTTCAGTGGGCCAATTCGTTCTACGTTGCTGGGCCCTGGTATGCAAAAGAACGTTGTCCATATGATTTCCATACACGCCTTGCTCTACATACAAATAATATTACTTAACGAAGTTTCGTAACACAAGCACACGCACCGTGTAAATGTTACATTCTGACACAGCAATCTGCCGTTGTTACGTTAATCGTTCACATTGCTTGCATCCTACGAATAATAGAATCATACAAAATAATGCGTAAATACATACGCATACAAATTCACTCTGTCTACTTCACATAATTCTTAATCTATATACTGATAAATGCAAGTACACATCCAAATTTCAATTTCTAATAGATTCAACTATACACTATGATGCAAAATTCTCTAATAATTCTACGATATGTTATGCTCGATGTCCTAATAAAATGGTTATACTTTATAATACACAATCGAACAAATTCCTATTTACACAGATCAAAACAAATATTCGGCTGAGACATTTCCTACCTGTAGAAGCTTTCTATTTCTTTCCCAGTTCAAATCCTCTTTCCCTTTTTTACGAGTTTCTCGCTCGGAGTGGTCTTTTCCCCTAGAATTCTTTTTGGTACTTCTTGTATCCTAAGCTCCTCTCAAAAGGTCCGGAAACCAATGATTATTTTACGCAGTTATGGCTAGATGTTTCATTGCCCACTTGTCTGTCTGATAATAGCGATTCATAAAAGTGGAATAGAAAGAATTATTCCAATTTCGATGGACGTGTTAATTTTTTGGGCCATTAGATAAATTTAATCCTGATTGGCTAAGCTAAATAAGGGGGAGAGAATGTTTCACAGACGAAAATCAATTTTCCCTTTGCGACATTAGTCAGTGCAAGTTTTTATTGCAGAAGGGAAGTTTCTTGACTCCGGGGGAGTAGAAAGTGTCTCCCCTCCTTATACATTGTCCAAGGGACGGGTGTCTGGAAGTTTAAGGACATGGAACTGAAAGGGGAAAGAGATTCGTCTGCATAAGAAAAGCGAGTCTCGGAAAGCACATGGTTTATCTCAATCACATACAATTTATTCATTGATATATGCAGTAATTATTTGCTTGAATTTGTTTTAAATTCATTACTCAATTTCCTTGAGGTCGGAAGCTAGTTATTTGGATTCATTTGTCTTGAATGTTATATGACTCTTGTATTCTAAGAATGTCATACAATATTTCCTTGATAAAAATTTGATTGAATATCCTTGTTTGTATGTAATAGGAATCACGTATTCTAGGAATTTTAGGCATTACTTATGATACCCATTGTGAGAATTTTGTGGATTCATCTGTCTTAAATTATATGAATCATGAAGGCTAGGAATTGATATTACTATGTCTGGAAATGTTATGCCAATAAATTGCTATTTGGCAATTAATATAGTGAAGAGAAGACGTGAAGTCCATTAATTCATTCATGTAATTAATTTGTGAATTCGTTTCAACCGAGAATCGTACACCCGCCGACCGACACAAAGTCCAGTTAGTGATTTAAAACCCACAACAGGGCGTAGTACTACTTATTAAGAAGTCTAGGTTACGTCATAGTCCAGTTAGGAATGCGACTAGCCGCTAGGGAGAGACAGTAATAAGGTCATGTGTATTAGCAGCTGTTACGTCGCTAACTGACCCATTAGCCTTAGTTTCTGTTGAATTACGATAAGACGATGTCAGACATGACAAGAGTGGGGTTTATTCTTAGATCCCCGAATGAAAGTTACATTTGATGACCCGCAATAGGCTGGAGAGAGAGAGAGAGAGAGAGAGAGAGAGAGAGAGAGAGAGAGAGAGAGAGAGAGAGAGAGAAGGAAAATGGTAACCCCGACCTGTCACTAACGGTGCTTTTGGAAGGATCGAAACAACAATTTTATGCGGGCATGTCGAGCAAATGACTTCGATCGTTCAATCGATTCTGTGATGAAATTTGTCTTATCGGTATAAATAGAATGGCTTTTTGCATTTTTTAGAGCTTGGTTATTTTATTTCTAAGAGAAAGTGTATCATTCAAATGTCACGTTTAATTTAATTTTATTTACGTAATTGATTATTTGTTATATTTTACATATGGGGCATGTGTTGTTCTATTTTATATCTCTGCTCAGATCTATATTATTCCATCCATTAATTTTCATATTTTATTTTATTGTTTACTCGATCCTTACAATAATACCATGGTCGAATATCTTCTAGATAACGATAACCAAACCAAAGAAAAGCGTCATAACAAGTGGTATCGTAACAGTCACTTTCGCTCAGGCACAGGACGAAGCATGATACGTTTACCCTTCAGACGCTGAGCCCGGTCACACATGACTTCATATAGCCAACACAACACAACACCGCTTGTTCTGGGCCAAGCCCAGGAAAATCGGTTGGAAATGCACATAATGTAAGCATGTATACATGAGCCAGAAACGTTTGCGTGTTTTGGTACAAAAACCAATGAGAATGTTATGTATGTGTTCAGTGGAAAAGACTTAGTTAAACAAGAATAATAGCCTGGAACGCTGTATTATAGCGATACTTAATAGTCTTACTGGTACATATTAAAACTGTTTTGCTATTATTGCTTACTTATAATTTGTAAAGTTTGAATGACTTTCCCTCTTTCTATTCCTATAAAAAATCTTTGTCAAACGAAGCGCTTAAATGTAAATAAAATAGCATACGGTGGGTGACCCAGATTAACGTACCATGGGGGAACAACTCTATAATATCGCGGTATTTGCCCAACTTGAGTATGGTAGCACGCAGGTATTATAATAAAAATAAAATATGACTTACCTATGAGAAGAACTGTCAACGCTTGTACTGGTTTAGTATTTCCACAGTAAACGAAAGGATCCAATGATAAAATCGAATACATAAATGTAATTCAAGTGTAAATCCATGCTGAATCCATGAATAACAACATTACAAATTAAAAGCAACTGTTATTTAACTTTATATGAATTTTAAATGCAATGTGGTCAAAGAAATGTAAACATATTATCATTATTATTATTATTATTATTATTATTATTATTATTATTATTATTAAAATATTACAGATTTAAAGAAAGTTTTAACTGTTATTATATTCTTATTTACGTACGAGAAGTATGATCATAAGCAACATTTTGTAAATTTTGGTCCATATTGGCTACCACGAAATTAAATTGCAACCTTGACCTTGTAAGGTCATGTATGTCACCATCACTATATGACCTATAATCATCGAAGATCAGACGATACACTGAATATATTTCGTAATCAAAGCCAATGCAGGTATAGCAGGTTCGACTGGAGGTTTTTATATGATGATCATCGTAATTGCATGTGCTTAACAAAAACGTGATGTTCATTCTTTTTCGTCGTAAACTTATAAAAAATGTTGACATTTTAGAGGAAATTGTGCTGTAAGATATTTGCGTCCTTACTGGCTACAGCTTTACTTCTGTAAACAACCGCTCGACGGCGTGTGTCCAAAATTATTTGGAAAATCCCGTTTGCCGCGATAATATAGAATCCGCGATAATACAGCGTTGAAGTATACGTTAACAACGACTGTATCGAATTAATAATAATAAGATTCATACATGAAACTCTCTAAAATAACCAGACAGGATTGCAAAGAGCGAAAACCTTCTCATAGTTTACTATATAAAAGACATATAATTCAACCCACTTGCTAATTCAGATGAAAATACATCCGTAACTTCAAACAGACTCTGTACAGGGAATATCTCCGAATCATCTAAGGTAACAAACTATCAAACGCAAATGGTAGAAATAAAAGAAGAATACACACAGTTATTGCATACCTCCACAGCTGAAAGATTACTATCGGAAAGGACACTGCATCCTGACAAAGCATCAACCAACACGACTATGCTAAAAAAATTGAACTCTATATACTGGTACGTGAGGTTCTACCATAAGGAGTTTGCTCGTGTCACAGTAAGTCTGTCGACCATGTGACAAACAATCATCCTATGGAACTACAACATACACTGTGAGGAATTCTGTACGCTGCAACAGGATCCATACCATATTTACATCAAAATAAAATGCAATTGCTTCCGATCCGTGAGATGCAATGCGATGTTCTCTGTTATTTGTATTATTCTGTTGGAATAGAAGGATTTCTTGGGAAAGCGTGGTGGGAAACTATAAGATACCGCGTAGTTTAGAAAACGATTATACAAATTCCAACCTAGGACATATCTATTAGATAGTCATGGAATGTGGTTATAATCGGTATTTTGATTAATACAAGAGCTGGAAGTAGTTGAAGCTGGTACGACAATGTGTATGCAAAACCTGTTCGACATACCCGTCGACAGTACGTTTCATGCTGTGACATTTTCTCAGTGTCGTGGGACCTTCATGGTTATAACGTTAGAACGGTAGAGACACAAAGCAGTAAAAACACTTCCTTTAAATATGATAGTGGTTTCACTGATGTATTTAGAAAATAGAGAATTGACTTATACTGTGCTTAGCAGTGCCAGTTTTGAGCGTTATCTGAAGAGTACATTACTTAAACCGAAATCGTTAGTAACGACTCATTTAAAAGAGAGATACTGCCATTAGGCTCTGTTACAGTTAGTCCTTTACCTTTATCAAAATAGATAAAGAAGACTTCTTGCTCAATTTAAAACGTGTGGAAGGCAAATTTTCACGCCAACTGTACCATTACAACCAGATATAACACTGACATTTCTAAAGGAAAACATAAATTGTTTATCAGACGTGAATTTCAGAGAGTCTGTACTAAATTAAAATTCCAAATCTTGGCGTTGCTTCAAAATTGTTTAGGATCTGCGATAAAATGCTTTCTTGTTGAATAATTTGATATGGTTACATGAAACAGCATTAAATTAGCAATTTGGTTGAAGGTTAGATATTCCCATAAGAAGCTCATCTCTCTCTCTCTCTCTCTCTCTCTCTCTCTCTCTCTCTCTCTCTCTCTCTCTCTCGTGTCTGCCTGTCTGTCTGTCTCTCACACAAATATGCCTCACGTTTATAAAATTGCGGACAGAGATGAATGAAACTGGAACACGTGCAGAATGCTATTCAATAGCTATGAAGCTAAACGTATATCGGACACTTTCACTGCATACACATGCATTCGATATAGGCTTAAATATGTTAGTATGAAATGTCCGTCTATCTGTACGAGGTAGATAGATAGATAGATAGATAGATAGATAGATAGATAGATAGATTTCAACTCCCGATTGGTTAATTTATGTAAAACGTCTTTTCCTTTGATTTGGTCCTGTTAATACAAATGCACGGTATTCATTGAAAGTAGGGCTCAAATGTACAAAGAGATTTGTGTTGTACATAATTTATTGTACTTGGAAACCTTTTGTCCGGAAATATTACAAACAGGATTACTCTATTCATTTTCCGAAATGAAAACGACAGTTTTATTGATTGACTCAAGATGAAATTTTAAAATCAAACTGTTACCATTGTAATAGTCAAATTTATGCCCCTCTGAAAGTTTCCCCGGGGAAAAAAATTGGATGTTACACCGGCTTTATTCAGATGATAGAATTCCTTATACAACAAGTTTCAAAATAATTTTTGTCCATCAGATTGGTAGCATATTTACTCATTCACACACACATACACAAGAATGCAAGCATCTGAGTTATTATAACTTCATTAGTATGACAATCAAAGTTCTCATTTCTTATTTTCAAATTGCTCATAGGCGTTAGGTATCTGTACATTTTTATTATGACATCTAAGGTCGTTAAGACAAAAAATGATGTTTGTTTTCATAAGGTAGATAACGGATGCAAATGGAGTTAAGTCCCCTGCACTGGGACATGCTACGGTAGCTTACCATGGCTGATCGGATGTTAAGATTCGAGCCTTCATTCGAATTCGCGAGTCCGACACGCTCAACTTTGTGCCTCTGCGGCTCAGACGCGGAAAAGTGGCATATTCAACGAGTTTCTAAAGTTTGGTTGTTGTTTTTATTTGGGGGTGCTTTCTTGGTTTTTTGAAGTGTTACGTGTAGGCTGGTACAAAAATAACAAGAGAAAAGAGTGAAGTCAACAAGCTTTGTATATTTTAACAAATTAATTTATTTTCCTAGAAAACAATATAAAAATTGGAAATAGGACTTACGGTTTGTGAATATAATCCAAAATCTAATCCTAAGATTGAAAAATGTAAGTCCTATCAATAAACAGTTCTAACAGAATCCGGGTTCGAATCTCGATGAAATTCCAATATGGAGACGATGACGTCAGATGAGACCGTTGTACTGGTGGTAACAGATGCTCGATTGAATAACAGTTTATGTTTCCGTATAACTCCAGAATAAATTTCCACTGAATTTCTTCTCTCAGAACTTTTATTAAAAAAAGTACACTTGTTTAGTCTTCTAGAGAATAAATTATTAAATTCCCAAAAAAATGATGAAAAAACAATGAAAAAACAAACTGGCAACAACAATTAGAAACACCCTATTCCCTCAAGGTGTTAAGAACGACTAAATGAAAAACTCTGAGAACGAGTATTAAAACCCAACTAAAACGTCATTTCAGTTTCACGTGTTGGGTCACGTGGTCTCTTAACATCGAACAGCGTAATAAAAAAATTATGCCAATTGTCACGTAGCAAGAACAGCCCTATCTAAGAACCAAATTCTCACACGGCAAATATATAAAAAAGAAAGGCTGTTTTCAATCCAGCTAACATGCGGGCCGAAATGACCTTGGAAATGGCCAACCGTTATCACTCGATGTTTACAAAACCTGTGTACCAGAATGAGCTAAAAATAGGGCTTCTGTAATAGGTTTTACGTTTTAAATAAACTGAATTTACTGAAAGAAAATATCAAATCCCGTGAAAATAATCATTACAATAAAATGTAATGAAACAAAATTAAAATAAAAAAGATTTTAAAACTAACACACAAGCAATTTAATTACATATTCGTAACAGAAGACACAACAGCACTTTGAAGTCCACATTGTGCAGGGACAAGTACAGCAAAATCTCTTACACATGGACACACCACTGTAACTCTACAGTTGCATAATTATAACAGAAGTTCGATTTAAGGACTTACTCTCATATCAAGCCATCCATGTTCATAAATTTTCAACACTCTACGAATTATATTATTTACGATTGGATAAATCAGTTCATTATTTTTTTTTTATGCTATTCACTGAAATGAGAAAACGTATTCCTATACCAGTGATTATTAATCTTGGACTTGAAATGTGATTGTTATAGATATTGCGAATGATTACAGACTAAAGTTAGAATTATGTCAAACACCAAGAGCCAATTGAGAGTACAAACAAGATTTTTTTCAATTTAATTTCATTTGTTGTACTCCATGAATGTTCATGAAAACAAGGAGCTATGTTTTTTCCTCTGAATGGACCTTAACTGGGATTGTGTATATAATATCAATCGTCATAACCTCTAGAAAGGAGGACTTACACTTTAACTGGATGTTTGAAAGCATGGTTAAACAAATTCTGTTTTTTTCCATTAAGTAAGAATTTTTCAGATATGGATATAGCTATTTTCAATGAAAACACGAGATAATCATTAGTCCCTATGACAACTGAGAATACAAAAAGGAGCACATTTCAGTTGGTTTTATTATTTAAGAAATTTTTGTATGGAAAGGATTGAGTACCATATGAGTACTACATGAGTACAATATGAATGCCACATACGTGCAATACTGTGCCAATAAAATAGCAAACCATACTTTTCATATGAAACGAATAACGATGATGCTGTGTCGTGTATTTTATCCTTTACTTCTAACTTGACATTTACAGAAGAAAAGAAATTTGCGAGTACAAGTCTGAACTACCGTATTTCTTCATTTGTGGATTAATGGAAATGAGAGCTACAATATTCACACACACTCCTGTTTGTTTGTACCGCCTACGGATTTTAAAAACAAACGGCATCAAGGATATAAATATGCACAAAACTTATTTCATTCATCGATTTATAGTATCTAACCTGATTGCGCCAGGGGATCCCATACACTGTCAACTTGTTGGCGTATCAAGCAACAGATGTGATGTGGTTCACCTCTTTTCTGTAAATTTTGGAGTTACATTTGAGCACATGTACAGAGAGTTCATCCTTTTAATTGCTCAATTTGTTTTAGAAATATGAAATTAGACATTGCAAATATTGGACGCAGATGACGCAATTTTACTGAAATGGACGAATCCAGAAACCAGGAAAGGAAAGTGAACAACCTGTCTGCTTCTTTGCATCGAGAACTTCAGTTTGTTTTGAAAAGCTAATAAGCTGACAGTGTTAGGGACCCACTGGCGACAATCAGGTTAGAAATTATAAATTAATGATTGAAATGACTGGATGATTTTTGTTTTTAAATTCGGTAGTGGGGTATGCGAATAATATTACACATTCTGTTGAATTTACAAGACCAATTTATTTTACCTTGTCATTTTCAGCTTGCTTGTAGAGAACGTACAACACCTATTTATTTTACCTTGCCATTTTCAGCTTGCTTGTAGAGAACGACTCAGTGCTACTCAGAAAATTGTTAACAATGCTTGATCATAATACTGCACTTATCTGGCTAAATTATATATTCTTTTTCAGTTAATAAATAATAATAATAATAATAATAATAATAATAATAATAATAATAATAATAATAATAATAATAATAATAATAATAAGTATCAGGCCATGCACAAATGAACTCAAATTTGCTTGAGAATATCAATTTGCGTGAACATTTCATTTCAGTTGACAACATATTCAACATAACTCACCCCGGCCATTAAATATCGTTAAACCACATTATAAACACTTACGGACTGTAAGGGTGCAAATTTCTGTCAATCTATGAAGAGCACATTAATTTGGGCAGGTGAACGATTAATTAGATTCATGGGGACCGTGCGTGTTAAATCACCATAATGCACGGATTGTTAATGGTTGTGTTGCGGGAGTAAACGATTCTTAATTTAACATTCGTTTATTTAACCGTCAGACAGACTGGAAGGTAGGGTTAACTTTCGATCTTGTATCGGAATTGTCAGATTTGAGATTTTCCATAATTAGTTATTTGGGAATTTAGAGGTCACGCACACTACAAATTTGGCGCCTAGTTAGGAAAGGCGGGAGATATCTTTAATCCGGATTGGTTACGCTAAATAAGGGGGCGTGATTCCCACACGAAATTCTTGGTTTTTAATATGTCCCATCGAAAATTTTTAGTCAGTCTACACTTTTCTGCAAGAGAAAACAAACGTAAGAGACTCCGAGGTCGAATTTAGAAGAAATTCACTCGCAAATAATTATCCAAGGGATCGGATGTCTGGAAAGTCGACGGACACGATTTTGGCGGTAGAAGCGAGTGAAGCTTGAAAGCACAAGGTATTTTGCCCCAGTCTCATGTAATTCGTTGATATCAATATAACGATTTGTTTGATTTATTTGCTTATATTTGCATGAATTTATTTGTTTAGATTCGTAGATCAATTTTCTTGATATGAACACAACTGTGTGAGTTCATCTATATGAATCCGTACAATGATATTCTTTTATAAGTTTGACGAATTGTTTGAATGTGTCGTCTTGATTGTTATAGGAAAATATGTTTCTAAGAATTTCATGCCTTACTTTAGTTGCTATGAGTTACGAGAATCCGTGCGAATTCACCGACCTTAGATGATTTCACGTATGATAAAGACTTGAGTGCGTATTGACTGATATTAACGTTGTTAAACCATGAAGTGAGATTTCATATATGCTAAAGACTTGAATGTGTGTATTCGCTAGAATTAACGTAGTTAAGCCATGTAATGAATTTCATTCATTCATTTGTATAATTGAGACGAGACCGGAACTGATGTCTCGGGGGAATGATAATGTGAGTTAGGTTGAATAGCCTTTAGGAAGTACATTAATCTTATGAAACTAGGTTTGTTTATGGTCTGCCATGTTTAGCTTGACCAGATAGCCTTTGGTATCTGTTTGAATTACGATAGATCTATATCTGACCATAACGAGAGGGGAGTAATGATCTATTCCCAGTAGGATGTCTGACAGAAGATTTAGGATGCTTCTTTGTTTTTTTTTTGGAAGGTGAAATAGCTCCACGGGATGTATCCACGTACCTACCTATCGAAGTATCTACGTATCACGTACTTACATATCCACCTACCCACTCAAAGTTCGAGGGCCGAAAGAGACGAGACAATAGAGAGTTTGGAGAAGTGAAAAGAAAAGTGGAAAGGACCAAGAATAACAGCCACAGTGAATTTCGAATGAACCGGAAATAATCAGGTTATGAAGTTGTACAAGGCAATAACTTCGATTGTTCTCTCGATTCTGTGATGAACTAATTCTATCATTTAAAACAGATTGGCTTTTTATATAAGTATATTTGTGTTTGAAATTCGATGAATGATTTATTTCAAAACGAAGTGTATCTTCCTAATGTAATGCATTATGACGGTTGTTTTTTGTAATTGATTAAATTGTTATTTCATGTACAGGGCTCGTGTCATTCTGTTTTATATATCTGCTCAGATCTCTATCTATCCCACCTATAAGATTCACACTTCATATTGATATTTACTCGATCCGGGCAATAACACCGAAGGCGATCACCCTCTAGATAACGATAACCAAATTATACTACAACCCACCCCCGGCAAAGTGGGGGCTACGTAGTACGGACATAATATACATGGTGAATGAAATTCATATTGAAGTAAAACATGGATGCTTTGGCAGTTTCAACTTAACAGGCCGCACAAGAAGCGCATAACACAGCAGGAATCTCCCTTGATGGATGTTGAATATCAAATTCATTCTATAGAGATCGGACTTCATGGAAATTTTTGTATTGGTTTCATATCAACCCAAACCGGAAATAATTGTCAAATTCTTCCTCCGTGAGCACTACTTTTACTGTTACTTGCATATTAATTTCAAGAAGGCTTTCTCTTTTGTTTTTGTTTGCTTGAAATCTCTCTCTCTCTCTCTCTCTCTCTCTCTCTCTCTCTCTCTCTCTCTCTCTCTCTCTCTCTCTCT
>JAECUM010093914.1:0-35270 GCA_016617855.1 Megalonaias nervosa | reverse complement strand
TATATATATCATGTATCAAAGTAATGGGAATAGAAACCTGAAGAGAATGTACATGCTGTGTGATCACCATAATTACCCGACGGCATTAAACTTAGTATTTTGCAGATCCGACCTCTAAAAATAAAACGTCCCGATTATATGCCACATAATGTCTCCCAATTCAACAAATGACTCAGCATGAAGATGGAGGAGAACACTAACTCATTGTGAGATGATTCAGGTTTAATTTTCTAAGGCGTAACCAGCGAATAGACCCAGTAGAGAGGTCTGTATCATTTCTTTCATTATCGACGTTGTTTTCTGGAGAAAAAAAAACTAAAATGTGGAACAGAAATCCGATGCATAACTAGTCTGAATCCCGAAAGCCTCAGCTTTTAAACTATCTTTTCCATTGTAGTAGTTCAAATACTCACTAAGCCTCTGAAAAAGTCAGTACATCTAAGAATATATGATTTTAACTCAAGTGTCTTTGCACGAAGCTTTCAGGCGGCTTTCAGCCAAGCTACGTCCCTGTGGCATTATTGATAGTCATCATAAACTTTTTGGCCGAACTGTACCTGTTACCATCGGATGAAAATCTTCGTGTTGGTCAGTTTTGATAGTATACATTCTGATGGCTTTAGAGTTAAAACTATCCAGGAAGTCTTCCAGGGTCATCGCTTGCTTAAGTCGACCTTTGTGAAATATTTCTGAAATAATAATAATAATAATAATAATAATAATAATAATAATAATAGTAATAATAATAACAACAACAACAACAGCAACAACTCTGGCGCTGTGATCGGTGTCATAGTCCTATTATCGCTCATCTATTCCTTTCCATTCAACCGAAACGCCCCTAGCTCCGCTAATTTATTCCTTTCCAATCAACCAAAAAAAAACGCCCCTAGCTCTGCTAATTTGTTCCTTTCCATTAAACCACAACGCCCTTTCCATCAACCAAAACACTCTAATTCCGCATATTTATTCCTTTCCATTTAACCCAACAACCCCTATCTCCGTTAATTTATTCCTCTCCATTGAATCAAAACACTCCTAGTTCCACTCAATTATTCCATTACATTAAACAAAAACACTCCAAGCTCCGCTCTTCTTTTCCTTTCCATTCAATCTAAACACCCCTAGCTCAGCTCATTTATTCCTTTCTATTCAATCAAAATACTCTTAGCTCTGCTCTTTTTTTTTTCCTTTCCATTCAGTCAAACGACTCCGAGCTCAACTCATTTATTTCTTCCTATTCAATCTAAGCACAGCAAGCACCTCTCATTTATTCTTTTCCATTTAATCAAAACACACCTAGTTCCGCTAATTTATTCCTTTCCTGTCAATCAAAACACCACTAGATTCGCAAAATTGTCAGAAACACTATAATAATACTTTGTTATTCATGGCTTGGTACCAAAGAAGAGTTAGGACAGGTCGGCCTGGTGTTAGGATAATGTGACTGGGTGGGACATCATGCTACATGTCTGCGGCATGATGCCTCAGTGCTAGACATTACAGTAAACTGCCACACTGCAGACATCGTAGCGATATGCTGAAAAAGTTTTAAACTATGTTAAAAATCTTAATCAATCACACACACACACACACACACACAAAAGAAGTGTCGTTCACCTCTACAGGTCAAAGATCACAAAGGCTTGTGCAATGGGCCTGCGATAAATATTCCTCCGACTTTAGTTAGCGATTGTTTGTTGTCGTTGTTCCTTCTTAACTACGTTGATGAAAGTGATGAAACTTGGCATACAGTTTCATTATGATGTCTAATTGACCCTCTGGCTTTGATTTCAAGGTCAAAGGTCTTCATTCAGGGTTTGTATCTTTGACTACTTGTGAGCATAATAAACAAACAAAGATGGATGACTTCTGTGTTATCAAACTGAGTTTGTGGATATAGCAGAAGAACGCATTGAATTATATCCTTTCAATAGTTTATTTTATAGTTTCTTGCTCACTGATACGAGTTCAGTAATCTTCTATCCATGATTCCAGGTTTATGGTCAAAAGGCACGTGAACGATTTCTTACAACACTTGTTTTATTGACATGTTAACTAATACATAACAGTAAATATTTTTATCTAAATAGCACTATATTTCATTCCATTCTAATGATAGTACACCTAAAGCCAGCAGTATTTCACTGTGTCATTCAATTCTAATGATGGTACACGTAAAGCCAGCAGTATTTCACGATGTCAATCCATTATAATGATGGTACACTTAACGCCAACATTATTTCACTATGTTATTCCATTGGAATGCTGGTACACCTAAAGTCAACAATATTCACGATGTCATTCCATTCTAATGATGGTACACTTAAAGCCAATAGTATTTCAATATATTATTCCATTCTAATGATGGTACACTTAAAGCCAATAGTATTTCAATATATTATTCCATTCTAATGATGGTACACTTAAAGCCAATAGTATTTCAATATATTATTCCATTCTAATGATGGTACTCTTAAAGCCAATAGTATTTCACTATGTCATTCCATTCTAATGATGGTACACTTAAAGCCAATAGTATTTCAATATATTATTCCATTCTAATGATGGTACTCTTAAAGCCAATAGTATTTCACTATGTCATTCCATTCTAATGATGGTACACTTAAAGCCAATAGTATTTCACTATGTCAGTTCTTGTAAAGCTTTAAGCATTCTGATTACTCCTATTTGAATATTTTCAATCAGTACAGCGTTTACTTTTGTATGTTGTGTACCATGTGTTATCCACCATATTCTAAACGTGATGAAAGAATATGTAGCAGGATACATAAATGTGCTTTACATTATAGGTAGCATATTATCTGTTTTCTCTGTTACAAAAGCAATACTGCATGTTAGATATCATTAAAAATAGCATAACCCTTTGCAGCAGTATTTAGAAATTGAATTATGTTTTCTATTGCACTGAGCAAACCATTGAAAAATAATAGAAACAGCATGGGTCACAAAACATTTCCTTGTGGAATACAACATTAAACTGTATTCTATGCTTTAATAGACTCTACCCCTATAATTCTTTGTCTCCTATCATACAACAATATTTTATCCAGTTTTAGATGTTTCTTCTTATTTTGTGTGCCCGTAACTTTTGGAACCGACATTGATATTAGACTCTATGGATAGCATTTTGAAGTCTAAGTCAACAATATATATTTCATGTCTTAAAATGTTTAATTAGAGACAAGACAAAGGAACATATGGAACATGGTTATCTCCACAGTGTACAACAGTATGATGCAAGAACAAGACATTACTGTATCGCTCAACTTATAGACGAATGCGAGGAGTTAATATTTTATGGATCTAAACATACTGTGCATTGTTTTTGTTGGAAGGGTGAAAGGGCCATAATTTGTGATATATTCTTGATAGCTTTTGCAAGATGCATGCCATATTAACATGTTTTCAGACTTAAGAGCTAAAAACCTCTTTACACTCAGACATAAATAATACTAATACTACTACTACTACTACTACTAATAATCTTTATTTAGGAAGGAAGCACTTATGGTCAGAAAGATCCGTCTATCACGTGGTCCTCAAAACATTTACAGTTTCGTTTTATTAATACAAACACTTACACAGACTGGTATACTTAAACATTGTTTTAATTAGTATAGAGCCAGAACAATGCACTCAACCGCTATCTACTGAAGTTTAAACAGCAAAGTCACCAATATTATTTTAACTATGTTTGAAACAAGAATGCATTTGGGAAGATTATGCGGCTTTACAACACAGTTTTTATGCTCTTGAAAAATGGTACGACTATTTAAAGTCTCAGTGCCGACAACACAAACTAATATTCTGTGGATTTGATGAAACCTATACTCACAAAAGTTGGAAACAATGCGAAGAGAAAATCAAAGTATACATGCGGGATGTCCTGGAAATTAACAATGATGAACCACAGACAGATAGTGGACACAGGCTCAGAAGCTATTTCCAGCCACGGCCACTAATTGCCAAATGTATTAATTTTAAAGATAACCATGCTGTGCAGTCAAAACTTCAGAGCAAATAAAGAGGAAGATAATAACTGGTAACATCCACACCCCGGTACAGAAAACTAATCTCTATAAAGTAAAGAAGCATCGACATAAATCAAGTATACATTATAACCGACAATCTTGTCTTACATTAATAAAATGAACTGGAGGACTACGTGATCACAAGGATCTCCCGTATTTGATTCTCCTGACACTGAGGAAAATGGGGTCGAGTTATTACAAGAAAGAATTCTATCAAAATTGTAACTTTCTATCCTGATGCTTTTCTCTTGTGGTTGGGGGTCTTAATATTGGAATTACATTGTCTCAGTGTTTTTGTACAGACTGATGTTGCTGATTTTATACTAGAAAAAAAAAAAAAAAACATTCTACAAGTCAGATGAGTTTGATATGGATTTTAGATGTAAAATTACTGATTGCTTGGTTAATAAATAAGTTTCAGTCTCGATGTACAAGAATGTACGCTCCTGTTTTTCACCTGTAATATTGATACCAGACAAGGTTACGTCATAGGGCCGAGAAAAAACGTCCAAGCCGTATGTTTATTATTAATAGATTTATGGTTTATGCTGATTACGTAGCAAATTGTGCCCATAAAGTCGACCCATTGCTATTATAGATTAATATCGCTGAGACATTCTGTGAAAAGAGTGGAATGTATGTTATTTAGATGACTCGGATTTTTGTTGCAGTCAAAATGATGGATTTACGATGAGTAACGAAAAGTGCTATTATACGGGTAAACAAACTTAAACCGCATCTGGGATTAAAAAGATGACACTATGCTTTATTCCCAATCCAAATGGAACAAAAGCAAAGAAAGAACTCCAAATCAACCAGACAAGTTCCTACACACACACTGATTAATGTTAAAATTTTCAGCCTCAGAAGCTTAATGTGGTCAGACGTGTTGTCGCGGAATTGTATATATTTATTGTTTATGAATATTTGGAATGTAATGTACTTGGATTTCGTTTCTGTGTACAGCGTTAACTGAGGGTGGTTTATCTACATCATACATTATTTCGATGTAGTGAGTTCGGTTCACTCAGAAGTGCGTGAGCGAAGTGCTTACGATGGAAAAACCGATTTTACCTTGAGCTCATAGGCATTGCATCGCAACATAGCCAATGTAGGCTATTGGTACATTCAAACTTCACATTACGGAAGGTTTTGTCAGTAAACGGTCCCCTTTATGTATGTGAATTGTATTTTACTCTCTGTATTATAGGATAGTATTGTTTTGTTTTATTGTTTTAATATTTATCGTGCATTTTTTATAGTTCCGAACTGTGTAATGCAATGTTAGATTTTATTATAGTCTGTTTCAAGTTCACCAATATATAACTGAACAGAAGGATTGTATTCACATTATTGTTGCATGAATTAAGGAACGAGACAATATTACTTCAAGTTCTGTAAGATTCTCGTCAGATAAGGGTTCACATATGAACCTGATTATTATCATAACCTTATACGGCAGTCCTGATGATATGATTTTTATAAAATGATCAATCCCACTTACTCGTATGCGTCACGTACGTCATTGCATGTTATACATGACCGTATCACTTCTATTACACGGATTTAGATATATTTTCAGCTGAAAGGAGTTGAGGGCTGAAGGACTGATAGAGTGATAGAGCGATAGTGACAGAACTATGCTGTATCTATGTGTCAGCACCGTACTGTAGGTGTTGTTTTAGCCGTGGTGCTAATTTGGGTTGGTATATACCCGGTGTGCTGCTGTCGGTGGTGACGTTGACCCTGAGGAAGATAATGGTGATCTTGTGGTGACGGACCAAAGCTTCAAGACCAACGGGTCTGCAGGGACCAAGAGATTCTACGGATCCTTAGGCAAACCGTGAGGGGTGGACCATTCGTAGTGACAGATATCCTTTATCCACCCATACGTACTATGACAGATATCGTATTTCCACCACACGTACTATAACAGATATCCCTTTTCCACTCATATGTACTATGACAGATATCCTTTTTCCACCATACCTATTATGACAGATATCATTTAACTATAATTTTTCATTGACTTTCAAGTATTGATTTTGTAGAACTTAATTCTCTTGTGTGATTCCAGATGTATCTGTTATTATCCTTGGAGGAAATGTCTTTTTGGGAAACAGTACGGTTTTTCCATTTTTTTATTTTTGTGTAACTTAATGATTTGGTTTTGTTACTCCATAAACGATCATTGGCGAGGTCATTACGTTAATGATATTAGCCCCGTTTTCTTTGCGCCTTAGTAATTGTACGAGTATGCCAATCTGGTTGTTTTGATCCTTTTGGTTTTTATATATTTTGTTTGTTGGGGTTTTTTTACTTGCAAAGTAGCATGCTTATTTAGGATAGTTGGAAAACAGTAGCACTAATGTTTCCAGGTCTATAACAAAGTCCCATTGTTCAAAAAAATATGATCAGACGCTGGCTCACGTGCTGAAATATTGACACACGCGTCAAGATGTACGCACGCTTGCATTAAAATACCGTGATGATATCATTATGGGGTCAATTAGACAACCTTATCCATATTGTGTCTCTCACCCTTCATCTAGGGGAGTGACTGGAGTGAGCAAGGTTGGTCACCAAAAAAACACACATACAGATGTACACTTGAACATACAGATATTAATGATATATTTCAGGAGCTGTGGATTTTTAGATCATGTCACACACACACACACACACACACACACACACACACACACACACACACGTGCGCCTATTACCATGTTTATAGCGTTTCCAGGCCCAAAACCAGGTCTCTTTATTCAAAATGCCCTTATTGGCCAAGATCTGTGGATGTTGGGTCATACGCTGGAAGAGGTCGGTAGTGCCCGTCTTGCACACGCCGATGATGTGAAAATATGGAAGACACCGTAACCCTTCTGAGGAGTTCCAACATGGGTTTTTGTAGTTTGACAAGAAAGTGGGTCTCTTCTGTAATAGGATGGAAGATGATGCAACTTTCTTTATTTGTCACCGTTATACTTAGGCATTACGAAATCTAAGAATCAGATGATTACCTCTTTGTAGCGACCCTAACCTATTATTAATTATTGCTAATTGTAAAATGTTCAAAATTTACGTATACAAAGTTTGACGCACATCCTAGGCTAATAAAGGGCTTGATAATTACGTGAGAATTGGAGAAGAAAGGTAGCTTAATGCTGATCGTATGAGAAGAGAGACGGAAACGGCTAGATAGATAGGTGCATGTTTACAATCCAGATGATTTCTGGACTTTGTGTTTTTGCCAAGTGCCCTGTTTCATCTTGTAAATATATATTCTTTTAATTATTTGTTTTGAAAAATCGATGGTAAAAAAGGTGAAACTGCATATACCCAACAAAGAAGATTCTCAGCCACCGTTTTCCTTCCCGTATCAGAACAAGTGATATCTTTCTCCCAGTCTGCAATTTCATACTCGTGATGATTGCGATCTTTACGGATAAGGACACCATTCTCAGTGCCTGTAAAACTAGAGTTATCTCCCTCTTCAGTAGTACCGGATGAGTTTGCAGCTGGGTTGGAAGTGTTAAACCTTGACATGGACGAGTTAAAAGTCCTCAGATAAGAAATCACATCCTTGTTTAAATCAGGTGCTTGTTTATAAAGTGTTCTGGCTTCGTCAGATAGAATTGCACTTTGTATAACAATAAAAAGTCCCATACAGGTCACCAGAAATACAAAAATCCATTTCTTTGTCGATAATTTCATCTGAAATTTAGAACAGAAAAATAAATGTTCAACGAGTCTTGTCAGAAACTTAGCGCAATAAAAATTATATGGTTGAGATATAGATGATTGTAGTTTCATGCATTCGGTTGTGAGGTTCAATATATATTCTAAAGGCATTTTTATATTTTTAATTTTAAAAAAGCTTTAAAAAAAGGTTAATTGGGGTTGTTTATAGATCAATCATATAGGAAGGAGTTGTATTATTAATGCCGCTTAATATTTTAACAAAATTGATTTGATCTTCATGTAAGGAACTGTTAATCATTTCAATACGTTTAAACAACCCCATAAATCAAGATTATATTCGCCACCGAAGAATCTGAAAATTGGTGTCACTCGTTTAGTGCAAGTGCTGATGCACTGTGCACTATTGCCTTTCAAGATTTTCGAAAACGGTTACGTGCTTTTATATATAAACAATAATAAGTAATACGCCGTTATAATTAAACGATATGATATCTCAGCGCCTTAAGGTGGAAAGAAAAAATTATATTTTAAAAAAACCCAAATATTTCATATGATTCAGGTCACTCTATCGTCTAAAAATAAACTTGAATGACGTCACTGTATATGCTGCACAGTGTGAGTTTTTAGTACATTCATCTCGGCACAAGTCATATATGGACTTTTCGTGTCAGTGTACATCAGATGGACTTTTTAAACGAGTCGTATGTGGACTTTTCGTGTATTACCTTACTATAAATGTGGTTCCAAATGAAGTCTCTTCGGGAGACAGGATGAAATCCAAGTCTTTGAGCTGATTTTCGAAACGTTTGATAACGTACCAAACTATAGATCTGGTAGAGTCATTCGATTCCACGTTCAGCACATCAAATAAAAGATTGGCCTAAACACTGGACCTGTCTATATTTCACACGACCCTCCTACTTCTTTGAGAGTTACTTTCCCAGCGATAAGTAACTTTTTGGAAAGAAAACTGGCAAGTGATTCTTAAAAGCGACTTGCCCTTAAGTAGCATTGGGGATGGGGTGGAGTGGGTGGCAGTGAACCGCCGTTTTGGGGCGTTTTTAAAGGTCCGTTTTTAAAATCCAGGCTTTTAAAAACGTCGATCCGAGTCTTCCGCAATGACATCATGAGGACCGTCCCCCTTGTAGGGGGTATCCAAGAGGTAGCAGGGTGTGTTATAAAATAACCGACTTATAATTGATATGCTGACGGGTTGCTCAACCAAAGATATTATTGAGACCAATGCGATATCGTGTTCTTGGATCGTGTAAATTAATTGCTAATGAATCTATATGGGGTTTTCTGAGCATTTGTAAAGAAGTTTTTAAGCTTATTTATGTCAATGACGTCTGGGCACCGAGTCTGACGAATGTTTTGCAGTGTATGCGTATCATCGCCAAACGTTAAATACATCCAAAAACTTAGTTATCTCTGATCACTTTGGGGGTCTGACCGTATATCTGCGTAACGTAAATGACATCCGTGATTTTATGCCTCCCTCGTGAAAATATTCTGGCTGGATTTGTTTGTTTGTCAAGCATGACATCATCGTAAAACATAAGATTATTGATGCCGCCATCAGGATCTTCGACTGACTGTGCATTACTGACGTCAGTGATAAATTCAACAACATCTTCATCGGACGATACGGAATCATTTGCAACTTCAATGAGTACGTCATAACATCGTCTGGGGATGGCGCTTCTAAATAAAGTTTTTCCCATTGAGCCATCTCATTATCATTCTGAGCAGCATCTGTGTTTTTCCAGACCCACACGGGCTGATGATGATGGCGCATATAGAATTCGGTAATGCTCGATGCTTTATTGGTTTTTGCTGTTGTGTCGCTGAAAAGTCAATCACTTTCATGTTGTAGGACTATGTTATTATATATAATCATGAGTCTATACTGTGTTCGGTGCAAGATGGTCACTGATACTATTAGATTAAGAGCAAAATTAATTGTCCGATAATTATATAATGAAATCGATTTATTATAGTCCAAGAAAATACTGGAAAGGCACAGCGGCGATTAGCAAACTTGCTGATTCGGAGGGTGTCAAGCGTGATGTTGCCGCAGACGGTTTGTCCCGACAGGCAATATGGCAAATTTATCTGCAACCGCCTTAAACGATTCAGCGTGGACGATTTGATGTTAGCATCCCTAACGAAGTTCATCTGGCAGGTATCTTGTTTTGCTCCACGACAAGGTACGCACACGCACATACAAATACTCGCTGACGGTCGTCGAAGTAGCGAGTAGATACAAGGAAGCGGAACCAGTATCAACTAAAACAGCAACTGAAGTCGCAGCCGCGTTTGAACGAATTTATCGGCGTGGACCTTTACGATGGCTACGATTGCTTCAGGTTAATCCCGGCAATGAATTTATTCATCAATATTAGGTTAGTTTAACGTATATAGCGCGTAAACAACGGCAGTCACAGGATATGCTCGCTCAAAATACGGCCTGTCAATACCTGCCAGCATCCCCGGCACAGAAGTTTGATCTACGACAACGATGTGCTGTTTCCAAAGAAATCATCGACGATTTTTTCAAGTCGTTGAAAGTTTCTGCGAAGACCCGTAAATGCGCTTACATGAACATCATACTCAGCTCGCAACGCGGTTAATTTACTATTAGTCTTGGCGTCCTTGTAGTCCAAGCATTTCTTTGTTGCGGCGTCATCATCTGATGCTGTTTCCCTCAGAGGAATAATTTTTATTTCCGTTCATGTTGAGTTCGTCCGTCACTGTATCGCCGGTTTTAGCAACATATTTATTGATCTCGTTTCTGATCGTAGTGACTGATACGACTGATTCTTCCGCCATCGATAAATAACACGATGTTATCGGTGGTCGCACCTAAAATTCGCCGGATAATATCGACCCACTTAATATTGCTCGTCGTTAACCTTCCATATTGTTCCTGAAAACAGGAATTTAATCTCTGTCAACCCAACGAGGTTCATAAGATTTGCAAGCTCGTGTCGCTTACGCTGACAAATCAATGTCATCGGGGCCAGGTTTACCTCTGACCCTAGCGGCATGAAATCTTCCGTAAATATCTACCAAACTAAATTATTAACGTGTTCAAAGTGACGGATGGCTATGCCGTCCATTAGTGTATTCGTGTACGACTTTATGCGGAGGTGCTGATGACCTTAATATAGCGCTAGGTAAAAGCAAGTGAGCAAGTGCTTCTGGACCGCATATAGGCCGATCTGTCAATTTCTGTGTTGTTAATGCTGAGTACCAGATCGGGACAGCAAAACAATCTATGTATTTTAAAAATTCTTCTGGTGGCGCCAATCCGTACGAATCAAAATACACAGCACTACGTGGTTCATTATCGTATGCAACCCAGTGAATACCTGGACCAGAACGACCATCAAGATTAGTGATACCATTTTCAACGCGGTTTGGTTGTTCTGGTAACTGATCAATCATAACAACTCCTCTAAAGTTTTTGATATTTAATCGCCGAGCAGCATTAAGTAAATCAAAATTCGACATTGGAACGCTTTGCGTTCGAAGCTTGCTTAGTGAAATGTTCCAGGTAGGAACCGACCTTGACCGTACCACGTTCTCTGTTGTCACAGACCCCGTCCCTTTTTTCTCTTTTGTTTTGTTTTGTGAGGACTTGGGGCCGGTCCCCAGTACCTGCCCCGTTGCATTTTTGAATGCCATCCCGGCAGCAGTTCCAACGGTGCCGAGTGCGGCTGCTTTTTCAACAGCTGAAGCTTCAGCGGCTATCAGCGCTGGTATAGCTACAAGAAATGGAAATATATCACCAGTCTTTATTGTACCGTTGATCGCACTTGCAAAAAGATCAAGTTTAATACCAGTCTTTGACTTCTTGGCGTCATTAAAGTGTTTTATCTGACGTTCTGTCAACGATAATTTATATGGGCGTTGCAACACCGTTGATTTCAGCGATATCGTTGTTCCTGGTTTTCTCGCTGATGCCGATTGTAACTTTTTCATCTGACCATGTGTCAGGGTACCATTGACGTGTTGATATTGGATTTTATGAAATAGTAGGTATAGGTTTCCTATAGTATGTGCAGTTTCTTATTTTAGATATTACCACATGTTAAAATATCACTTTATGTGATTCTGATTGGTCCAAATAAGCCCATGAAATTATTGTGCACGATCCTCTTTACTGATTGGCTGGGATTGTGGGAAAAAGTTTTAAACCCCGCCTTCTGGAATGTTTTGTTTTGAATGAACATTTTTGGCGGCCATTTTTTAACTCGACTAGCGAAGGGAAGCTGAGGAAAAATTATCTCGGCTGTTTGAATATGAATATGTTACCCCCACAGGGGTTTGTTATGTCATATATAACAATATCATCATAAGAAAAATGGCGTATAACTACAAGATAAGAACAACAATAAGAAGTAAAACTAAGGGTGTTGCTTGTTTGATAGCGGGTGGCGGGGAGGCGGACGGTATATCTGTAACATAGATATCGAATCCACCGTATATACAAGCGTGGTTTAAATGTTAACTTACAGAAGTAAATAAACTCACCACTGTTCGCAGAAGAATCTGGACATAAACGGGTCTCCTAACTGACAGAACTTTATCCAACCACAGCATCTTTACGCAGTATATACGGAATGCAAATTGAAATTTGACTCAAAAAGAAATTTGTTTACGTCTTCTGTACAGTCTATTGTTCCAAATCAAATACTGCAAATATCCGGTCACAAATGCATTGCAGTAAATGTGGGAAATTTTGCATCCAGTAATCCTATTTCACATGAAAATCGCAACAATGTAACGTTTAGTTCTGAAAGCGACATTTTAGAGTAAACATGTACTCTAGGCCTACCGTACCGTATCAAACAATGTGGCAGCATCACATCGCATTGATCATTCTGTTTTGAAAAATGATTTTGTCGTTATAAAATGTTCTGTTTATTCGGATGGAAGCTTTTTCTTTTTCATTTATAGTTCGTAAAAATGTACAATCTACTTTTACCAGTTCAACTTTTTTTGGGACTATATTTTATGCACAACAAATGAAAGGTGCACCGTCTGTCAGAATGAACGGAATTATTCGTTCTTCTTTCTATCTAAATAATTTCCACTGAAATAAAAGCTATGTGATAAAAAGAATCTCAAATGGGTAATGATTTAATATTAAATTTATGAAACTCGTTGAATAATGTCCGCTTTTGCTCGCCAAGGCTCGCACAAGCTGGACATTATTCAACTCGTTTCATAAATTCAATATTAAATCATTACCCATTTGAGATCCTCTATTTATACAATATCATGAATGATTCAATTACATGTTTTCCACAGGTGTATCAGCGACCCTCATTTGTCCACTAACACCTTCGAGCTGCATTGTTTTGTCTGATAATATCACAGCTATTGCTATGTAACCAGTAGCTGATGCTGGTGGCGCTCCTACACGAGCTCAAAAATGTATGTCAGTGACTGATTGTCTAAAGAAATCCAAGTATTCCAATCATAAATAATAGACTAGATATGGCGTTTTGAAATCCCGCTGAGATATCTGCAAACCGGAATCAACATTCTGATCACGCCCTATAAATGTCATCAAACGGTGATACGCACGTGCGACATGATTGTTCCAAAAATCCAATAACACTTCTTCAGATGGTTCGTGAGATCCGTCTATCATCAGGCCAACGGACCGTGAATAATTATTGGAATATCTTGCGAGACCCAGTATCGTCGTAGCAACGTCAACACTTTCGAGACATGATTCAAATTTTTTTCCTCATGTAGGTGGCAGTGTTAAATAGCGCCATAATTTCATTGTTAACAAAACCATCTCAATCTCCAATACCACACGCTGTATTATCGGCTTTCAAAAGTTGACCTTCGATCTCAATGAATGCCTCGGCGGGCAAGAAATACCTGCTTGTATCCTGGACTTGTAGTTCGATTCCTCCACGTGCGTCAGGTACTCGTGCATCGTAAGAATAATACTGATAATCACGCACTGATTCATCCTTGAGGACGGGCACGTCCATGTTTAATGCGTTGTCAGATACACTCTTGAACATTTTATTATATTAACTGTTGTTTAAAACGACGTCGAGCCAGACCATTTCCTGCTATCAGACTTGCGGTTATATTTTTCCTGTCTCAGCAGCTTGTTGTTTTGTCAGTCGAAGGTCAATGGACGACGGCATGCCAGCTTATTCTTTTAGTCGTTCATTTGCAGCTTGATTTAATTTTTTACTGACACTTGCTGGTGTCACTTCAGTGTTGAGCAGTTTTACTGGCTGCGGTTTTTGTCGTATTAATTGTGCGAGTCTGTCTCGGACCGCCGAGAATGCTTTACCAGCAACATCACCAATGGCGCCAATAGCCTTGTCGAGAGCAACTTCGATGGCTTTCATTCCTAATTATTTTGCAATCGGGTCGCTTTCTGAATAGACCCAGAACAGCATCGCCAATTCCATCTCCATAGATAACATTATAAACTGGCAATCGCGAAATTATCACCCTGGCCATATCAGGTCCACGTTGAGTATTGTGTATGACCATGTTATTTTGTTATCACCGATCTAACTGTGTTGTCATCAGTTGCTGTAGTGGTCATCAATAACCTCATCGATAAGTGCCCAATAGACGTGTCTCTCCTTGATGCCATCTGCGAATAAACACTGACAAATCGCAGCTGCTTCGTTGATGATTTCGGAGGAATTATTGCAGGCTCGTCTTCCACCAATCAGAATTTCTAGTCGATCAGGACGTTATTTGGACAAAGTTTATCGTGAATCACCGCCGATTCAGGGGTTACAACGCCACCTTGTTTTTGACGACCACGATGTGAAAACACATCACGGGTTAGACCCTCTCCGATATTTTCTTCAGGTGATGATTCACAATGCGAATCTGGCTGTGGTTCCAGAACGCGTTGCTGGAGCGCCTTTGACTCAGCTTTTCCTTTCTCCTTCCTTGTTTCAGATCTAGTTTTTACGCCTGATTTTCTATTACTTCTGCAGCTTTTTCAAGTTGACGCTTCATTTCTTCAAGTTTTTCCCTTTCCTGTTCTGCTTTTGCAGCATGTTCCTCCACTGCTTGGTTAAGGAGCTTAAGAATTTGTTTTATCATCATTAGATCTGATTTGCTGAATATTAAAAGCAACGCGATATACATCTTTAACCCAGTCAGCATATTTTAGACTGTTAAGATCTTCGGGTTTTACATATTGATCTCTATGACTGTATCCAACGTGGCTATATCAAGTATTTGGTCTTTATCCCTGATAGCGGCAATACCTTCCTCAGTAAATGTATATAGTATGTTAGTCCTAACACGCGGTGTTGACTCAGCTGGTGGTGACTGAACTTGGGGTTGCTTGGGTGCTGACTGAGCGGGATGAAGACGACTAGCAATATCAGCAGGCAATGTCTCAAGAGCTTTTTGTGCTGCCTCAGTTGCTGTAATAACATTTTGGGATGGTTCGAAAATTTCTTTAAAAAAAACTGCTCAGTACCGTTTGTAAATTCAATTTGAGTCTTCTGACGCTGTTATGGCTGCTGTTTGACCGAATGACGAATCCCCCGTGGTTCTCACGATGCTGTCGCGAAAGGCTCGGATCGGCGTTTTTAATACATGATCTCAACATTTTTTTAAGGCCTCTATTTTAGAAACGGATCTTTAAAAACGCCCAAATAGGTCGGTTCCCTCCCGCTGCTTAGGTCTTTCTGCGCATGAATTTATTTTCATTCCTTTATTAAGCCCTGTCGCCACTGGTATATATAGGAGTAAGAGAAACCGGAATAGAATTTACTGCAATAATCGTAGGAAATGTAAATCTGCACATATCTGAATGTTAAGACTACCGTTCATGTGTGGCTGATTACTTTAGATTCTTTATCAAATTGCTTTAATAGAATTTCCTCACTTACTGCCCCATAACACCATTGCTATCACAACGATGTGATCACGCCTACCTACGTTTTTCTACATGGAAGAAACTGATGTTATTATTCTTACAGTGAATTCATAATGATATGTATGACAAATTTTATAAAGAAAAACAGCAAGAGTGATTTCGGATATTTTAGGAATGAGGCGGGAATAAAAAAGATGTTTTATTATATAAATGCAATTGATAGGTTGGAAAGATGAGTGCTAGTAGAGAGACTCACGCGACCTAGCCCTCAAATTTACGAAAAAAAAAAAAAAAAAAAACTTGCTGAAAGAAGAAGGGGAAGGAGACTGATATCTCTCCTCATGGAACTCCTCTTCCCCTTCTCCAACTGCAAGACTGGCTAAAAACAAAGCCAGTATTGAACTTAATCCGGAATGATGAACCACTCTCTGTTTTATCTTTTATATTGACATAACATGGTTGACTTCGAGGGTAAAAGATAGATTACGAGTATGAAAACATTATCAAAAATAATGATTACCAGTATTAAGACAGTATCAAAGTTAGATTACGAGTATGAAGAAGTATGAGAGTTTCTTCTAAAGTATGATGACAGTATCAATGTTAATGGTTAAACGACAATATCAAAGATAAGGAAACACTAAAATAGATCTTACTCTAATAAATTATTGACAAAAATAGTACATCTATCAATCACAGTCACCCAACCAACCCATCCCCCCCCCCAAAAAAAACCCCAATACAAAATAATGATTTAATTTCAATCATTCTCAAACATATTTCAATTGACGATACGAAACACGGATTGTATCACAGTTCTTTACTTCTAGGTTATGCTGATTGTTAATGTTTTTAAGACAAATTTAGCACAGCTAAACTATTTTAATTGATTGGTTTATATGAGTAATTTGTTTTAAACTGATCCATATCTAATCGAGCCATCGTTAACCCACCGGGAAGCCAGATGTTTCGGCTTTCCAACAAAAGTGTTGTCAGCTGTTGCTTGAATTCTGTAACAACAGATTGTGTACATTTAGCGCTTTCACTGAATTGTATTTCTGCTATCTTTCCTTCCAATATTGGTTCAATTCAATTGCATGTCCTGTTTAATGCCCCTCTGTTTCGAAATAAGAAATGTGATATCTGCTGAATGTATAGGATTTCCTATTTCCTAGCTGGATTTGTTTTACATGTAGACGTGCAGAACAAACAAATAAATCTAATTTGCTAAATTTTGTCTTATAAAGATTACCAAATAGCATGACCTCTTCCCTTAGTGCGGCAAAATTTAATTCTAATGGATGACAGATACAAAATTGTTTTAATGTGGTGTCAGGGATTAGGGGATTCAATTTTAAGCAAAATAAATATTAAATTTATTTATTTCAAAATATCATCTTTATTCAGCAATTAAAAAACTTGAAGTGATCAAACTTAGGTTATGAATGTGTTTTAACTTCTTTTCATCCAATTCAAGAGGGGCGGATATTATATTAAATAATACATTTTCACGTCATCATATTGGTAATAACTTAATTAATTTTAGCATGTTAACGCAAAAATGATATATTTACTCTCATTAGCATATATGGTCCAAATGGCGGTAATCCAAAGTTTTAGCTAGAATCTAAGGAGGATGTAACACGTTTTAGTAATCGACTTATCAATTTTGGGGGTGATTTAATCTTATTCATGCATCAAGAATTTGATCCACGTCATAATATTCTAAGCATCCCTAGAGCAAGAGGCGTCGTTCTTGATGTGTGTACAGGACATAATATGAATGACGTTTGGCCCAAGGAAATATTTGATATAAAAATAAATACCTAAACAAATCCAGTCTAGTTAAGCAAGTCAGGCTATACTATTTTCCCATTTCAGAAAATCCTTTTACATCGGCGAAGGAAACCATTAACTCGAACAATTAATTATATAAAGATTTTGATTCTAATAGCATTTCTCTTCCTAAAGATTCTGTGTTCATCATTGCAAAAGTTATTGAATTTATTTTAACCAACCCTCACATTTTGAGCAAATTCCACCTTCCAGATGGTTTACTACAAATCAACCTGTTTATGAATGAAATTAATCATTTTACACAACTTAACGGAACTATTCAATTACACAGTGTGTGTGTGTGTGTGTGTGTGTGTGTGTGTGTGATTTGAATTTTTAACGTAGCTTTAACCATTTTTTTCAGTCATATCGCTTCGATGTTTGCCGTGTGGCAGTTTATTGTGATGTCTAGCACTGGGGCATCATGCCGCACACATGTAGCATGATGTCCCCACCCAGTCACATTATCTTGACACTAGGCCGACCAGTTCTAGCACTAACCTCTTAATGCTGAGCGCCAAGCGAGGCAGCTGCTAGTACCATTTTTGGAAGTCTTAAGTCTGAATCGGCCGGGGTTCGAACCCGCGGCCAAAATAATAAAAAGTCTAGGATTTTATCAGATAGACTTATAGATGAGGTTTTTCTTTTATTATAAAAGATATTGGCCAACTGTTTTTTTATCATTCTTGGGATTTATCATCAAATCAAACAACAGTTGCAATGATTTGTCTTCTACAAGTTGATGTACCGTAACTGTATTTGAGGTACTGGAAACCCATTTTTTAACTAATGTAGTTTACAAAATAGTATTGGCGTATACTGCACAGACACATAAGTATGTTTCTTTTGTTTCGCCATTTCCCTGCCGTTATTATACTCTTTGTTATATACGGATAAAATAAAGTAGTCAACCGATCAATTAAAACTGATTAAACTGATTTCATGAAAGGAAGATATATGGGGAAAGCTATTTGTCATTTATTATTACAGATTTAACCAATCCCACCTCAAAATGTACTCCAAAAAGTAGATTATATTTTCTATTAGTTTGTTAAGAGGCGTTAAAGAGACAAAAATAATTAGTCGTATGAAAATTAATATGGGGTTTGCCTTAAAATGATTGATATGAATTATTTTCTGGATTTCATTAATATAACCTGAAATAAATATAGCACGCTTAAAATAAACATAACACGTTTTTTTTTCCCTAGAATTAATATAGAACACGTTCTTTCTCTTTATACTAAATATATCAAATGTTAAACAAATATAGCATATTGGGTTTTTTTCCCTAAAAAATATAGCACACGTTTTCCCTCTTCAGTGCAAATATAGCAGATGTTGTGTTTGTTTTTTTCACTGGAAAATAAATTTCCTTACAGGAATGAATAAAAGTCGGAATAAGTTGTAGATAAACCATTTTGATCACATGCAAAATTTAATGGTTTACACTGAACCTAAATGTATTGCAAAAACAATTATCAATCAAAATTTAAGAGGTTTTAAATGTCATGAAATTGTACAGAATATATGTTGTATCAAAGCAGTATTGATTCAAACACGCAATACTCCTTTATATCCGCATATGTTATAGTCACATACCCCTTATATACCCAGCTGTTATATTCACATACCCCTTATATACCCATCTGTTATACTCACTTCACCTTTACCCATCTGTGTAGTCACATACTCCTTATATACCCATATGTTGTACTCACATACCCCTTATATAGCCAACTGTTATACTCACATACCCCTTATATACCCAGCTGTTAAACTCACATAACCCTTATATACCCATCTGTTCTACTCAGATATCCTTTATATGCCAATCTGTAATATTCACAATATCCCTTTATATACCGATCTAACTCACATATCCTTTAAGAACCCATCTGTCTAACTCACATACCCTTTATATACCCAGCTGTTAGACTCACATACCCTATACATTCCAATCTGTAATATTCATATACCCTTTATGTACCCATCTGTTAGACTCACGTACCCTCTATATACCCATCCGTTACACTCACATACCCTTTACATACCCATATGATATACTCACATACCCTTTATATACCCATCTGTTAGACTCTCAGAACCTTTAAATACCCATCTGTTAGGCTCATATACCCTCAATATACCCATCGTTAGATTCACATACCCTTTATATACGCATTTGTTACACTCACATACCCTTTATATACCCATCTGTTATATTCACATACCCTTTTAATACTCTTTAAATACCCATCTGTTGTATTCACAATACTTCTTTATTTACATGTGTGTTGTACTCACAATATATGATAAAATGGGTTTTAATAACATTTACTAAACACTTATATGCAATACTTATGTGCTAGCCTCGGTGGAAAAAGGGGAACACAATATTTAATTTTTTTTAATGGGAATGAATTAAATAAACCTTTTTCCTTTTTCAAAAAGTGACATAGCTTTAGTTGGTGTCAAGTGACAGAGTTTGAAATGGTGTCAAAAAGAGATATAGGTTTAGATGGTGTCACAAAGTGACAGTTTGAGATGGTATCGCAAAGTAACATAGTTTTCGATGGTGTAACAATGTGACATAGTGTTAGTTTTAGATGGTGTCACAAAGTGACATATTTTTAGATTGTGTTACAAAGTGACATGGTTTTAGATGGTGTCACAAAGTGATCAAGTTTCAGATGGTGTCAAACTAAGAAGTTATACGGTTCCGTCAAGGAGTGAGCTCCCTTTGTAAAAGCTATGTAGAAACCTTATTCCCATCTTAGTATGTCTAAAACATAATCAATCCTAACTAACTTCATAGTGGATACAGAGTGAGTGCAGCCGTCTGTATAATTTGAATGTATGAAAGAGAGAATTTCACTTAGATTTTAATATAATAGACAAAAGAAACACCGTTGGTGTGATAAATTTATCTATATTAAAGTTGAAATTATATGTCTACAAATTTACCAAATATACCTCATTAGAAAAGATGAAACTACATTTTTGGTCAAAAAAGTATTCCGCAAACATAATCGTACATAGAACAGTAGTAGCGAGTGGGGGCGATATAGGGTCACATAGGGTCTAATGTTAAAAATTTGGTCGTTAGCACTATGGGGTCAAAATTTATAGGGTCACGTAGACTTCTATGTTAAATTTGGTCGTTTTGGGGGATTTTTGCACTATGGGGTCAAACGGGATTTTAACATGGGCCACTCTAGGGTCAATCGGAACTGACGTTATGGTACTGGACACTGGCAACAATGTTGCAAGTGGCTGACCTCAATCGGGCGGAACGGTGTGGCAAAGGGCTGACCTGAATGCGCGCTACTATAGAGACAAATAGAGACATAGACATAGAGACGTGGTTAGAGACAGGGTTAGAGACATAGACAGAGACATGGACATATGACGCAAACATAGATTTATGAATATAAATCTATCACACACAAAAATCGACTAAATTTTTTTTTAGACAAGAGAGAACAGATATCTTTTCGAGGCAATGGAGTGGCCCTGAAAAGGGCCTTTAAAGTTTCTTCTTTTTTGTCTCCTCTCTTCTTCTCCTCCACCAACATATTATACCCACTACATTCTTCTTCTTCTTTTTCTTCTCATCCTTTTCTGCTTCTTCGGAAAGAGAAGGAGAACTCTTTCGTGTCCAAATGGCAGTCCACAAAACCTCTGTCTAGCTCCTAATGTTGTTGCTGTAGTTGCTGCTGCTCTCTCTGCTGTTTCTGAAGTCTGTACTTCCCAGTCCATTCTTCTTTCTCCTTCTTGATTTCATGTTTTAACACCTCTTCTATCAGGACTTGGACCACTTTTAACATCCTGACATTTTCAATCTCATCAGACTTGGATATCAGATTTTGCCTTGCACGATGTAAATTCACGTGGGCTTCGTTCAGCTTCGCTAGTCTTGAACACATCTTCATTGGTTGACGAGTCAAAAGTGGATGGTCAGACTAGAGACCGCCCCGCATTTATATGGCTCAAGCGCGGAAGAGATAGAAAACATCCCTACGATTTTTTTGGGTAGGAACGCTATAGTCCATCTCATGGTGAGGGATAGAGAGAGAAGTCAAAGAGCATGTACAGTGACAAAATTTTTTTAAAAGAAACCACCAACACTTTTGTCAAAAGATAACACTTTTATTCAACCAACAATTAACCAACACAAAATATAACATCAACACAGTTTTTTTCAAATAACACATTTCTGACAAGGTTGTGAAGTCAAGTTAGACTTCCACTGATGGAGGTCATTTGGCCGTTGATGTACACTACGTTTCCCAGCTAAAGACAAGAAATATCCATAATGGTCACAAAACCATCGATCCACGTTTTCATCGTTTCTACAAGAGTCACAATCAAACTAAGTCACTAAATGTTCTAAGGGATATCCAAGACTGCGTTGATGAAGAAAATACACACAATATTGTCCACACACCATGGAATCTGTGCCTTGTAATTTCACATTACTGATTCGTGTCGTCTGGGCATTTCTTCTCATAAAGTCGATGATGTCGTCTTCCAAAGGCGGTAATCCATACAAATTAAAATACTCCACACAGGCATCGCGGGGAAAGTAGACGGCTGCTCAGTGGATTCCTTGGAGAAGACTGTCGTCCGTGTTGATGACATAAGCTTGACGGTCTTTAGGTTTGCGATGAGGAAGTTCATCTTCAGCACACACGACATGATTCCAAGAAGCGGTGTACGGACTGTTTTTCAAAAGGTAATAGGTATCCATTTTGTTTTGGGTTTTTTTTTTTATTTTCTTATTTCACAGGTAATGATAAGTCATCAATTCAATCCTGACATTTTGCTTGAAAATCTCTGTCAAGTAATCGCATCTCTGCTTCGTCTCCTTACTCTGGGCCAAGAGAGATTCTATGAGATGGATCTGTAGAGCAGTCAATGGAGGGGAGGAATGATCATGCAAGTCTTTATACCACTGATGGAACACTGCTTCTTCCGAGAGGAGACTCCAAGCGTCCTCCCAATACTCCTCCAATTTTTCTTCTTGACTCAGCATCAGACATTTATCGTGTTGAATTTGACTGGGATGATCGTGTGGACATCCATAGCAATCTTTCTTGGTCAACCATGTAATGGTTTCTGTCAGGTGTTTCGCAAAACAGGAGACTAAATGTTGTTCTTGTTCTGGCCATCTGGATATGACCATCACCTCTTCGTTTTTGTCTTTGGGTTCTGCTTCCACGATATCCTAATATTCCATTTCCAAAGATTCTCTACCATTCAAAGAGGGATCAGAGTCCTCCACAGCTTATAATAGTCTATAATGATTTCTCTCAAACTGTTGATTTCTAGAGTGTTGTCGAATTTGGCATACAAGATGACGTTCACCGTCTCCTTTAGAACTTCTGCAAACTGAAGTTCCACGCACAGTTGACCAGCTTTAATAGGATGGAAATGTCCCTCGTCGTTGCCTTGGTCTGGAGTGAAATCAAAGGCCCAAAAAGCATAGCCTCCTGCACAATCGTCGTACGAAATGCCGTGGCTGCTGTTGGTCTCTAACTGTCCCGTGGCTTCGTACAGGGACAAGTACGATCTCAAATAATTCTTCTGGGCAAAGTTAGGTTCGAAGGGTCTGTTACAAAAGGTCTTGCCATCGCGAATGACATCGATCTTGGACACTCTGTAGTGCTTAAACTGGAAAGGATTGGCAGTGACGGCTCCGATGAGGGCTTCGTAGTTGACGATACCAACGATTAAACGTTTGGGTAACTGTCCTTGGAACAGATGATCTTCGACCTTGGATCGGAGTCCAGCGACAATGGTGAAAGTTTTCACTTCCACTCGTCGTATCGGATACTTGGCGGTCGTTCTGCTCAAAGTGTGGCTGATGTCGTTTCCCACTTTAGGTAACACTTCCACGCGTCGCACGTAAAGTCTGGCTTCTTGGATGATGGTTTTATATTCGTTGGCATTAGCCATCAAATGGAAAGCTGTACTGCTACGATTCAGTCTTAGGCAGATATCCACTCCGTTCAGCAAATACTTTTATTGCAACCATATGTCCAAATGTAAACGATCCATCAGTTCGAAACTACGTTCTTGCAGGATTTTCTTTCGACGGTCGTTAAAGCCCATACTGAGAGAATCGTCCGCTGCTGTCAGGGCTGCGTCGATAAAACGTGTCCTCTCCCACTGTGTCAGGTTTTTATACGACGCAAGCATCCAGATGAGTGCTCTTGGCATCTTTTCAGTACGGGAAGAGATTTACCAAGTACGCTCGGTAAGGGTAATTATCCATGCTGCTGCTGATTAGTGTCTTATTCAAGTATCCACTTCGCTGAACAAGGAATGCATGAAATTGTTGACGGGAGCTACTCTAGCATCGGCTCCCAAAGCGGGGTAGTCCGTTTGATCACTTTGATTTTCAGGTACAAGTAACTGCTATTCAGATCGATGTAATCTTCGGGCTGTCCTATGATTTCAAATTCGATGGGGGCTGATGTTGTCAAAGAGGAGATGGGATGCAATTCTACCCATTGGGATTCTTGCATCGTCATCATGATGGGTGGCATGGCAAACAGATCCAGTTCCGACTTGGAACATTCGCAAGACTCTCGGTACATCATTTTTTCTCTCTGTTATTTAATATTCAAAAATGTCTAATTCTCGGACGGTTCTTCTTTTCTTGGTCTGTCTAGATCTGGGTGTGTGAAGGCCTCTGGAGGGGTGTCTTTCTACCTTGTCCTTTCTGTGGCGTCATTGAAGCAGGAATGACTGACTGGGCAGCGTTGAAAGCATTTACAGGAGTTTCTCGTCGACTCAAGATGTCTTTGCAAGTTTGAAGCAAGACATTTTTGCCTGATCCCAAGAAAGTTTCTATGGAATGTTTTTTGTCGATGATGACATTTTGGAGAAATTCTTTGCCTTACGTCTAAGCGGCATCTTGTAAGACACACAACCCTCGTGTTACCATCGGTTTCAAAAACGGCAGCCACCGAACGAAGCGCCGATTTCAGCATATCTCCTAAACCATATCCTCGCTGTCGAGCGACTCCTCGGTACACAGGATACATGACTTACAAGTCGTTAGAGAATCGTTTCCGAAAATGGAGATTCACCGTAACTTTCCATTAGGAGAATGGAATATTTTGTCCCAGATCTCATTTTATAGCAACGTTGACACTGTCGAAATACGACTTACTGACGGACAAATAGTGAGGATGTACAAATTCGCGGTTTACGTGATAGACGTTTCCACCTTCCTCGTCATTGGTCGTGGAAGAATCCGCTTGGAAAGGAATGACCCGCAGTAACGGTGCGGATGTGTTTCCCACGAAGTTGTACTCCACCACATCAAAGTACACAAAGATCAAATTTAATCCATGGTTCCGTTGTACATGGAATCGAAAAAACTTCGCAAAAGTCAAGTTGTTGGCGATGGGTGGTATGTTGTTACCCTTGATCATCTTGAGGTCTCCACCCAAAATGTCAAACAATTCAGGATAAAATGTCATGGGCAACATTTTGGCATCAGAAAAATTTCATCAGTAGGCGGCGAGCCACTTTATGGTACTCGAGGGTGACACTTCGTTTGGTTTTGTCCAAAACTTTGCCAAACAGCGCAATGAATTTGGAAGTAATCGTGTTTACCAGATGTTGACCGTTAAAACCATAGCCTGCAGGAATTTTCAACATATAGATGTACCGTGGAGCATCGGGGGACACTGGTCGTTTTATAGAGGCATCTACAGTTTCGTTTTCATTCAAGTATTGTTGCACTTGGTCGTTCAGAACTTCGACCTCCAAAGTGTTTTGATTTTCAGTGATATTTTTGATTTGTGTAGGGTGAATCATTTCGAGCAAAGCCATTTTCCAATGGGCTTCGTGATTGGATGGACTGAGGTAATTAGGCCGTGAAACAGTACAAATTATTGTGGGGAAACACGTTCATGGAACTGTCAATGGGTAAAGTTAAGTAAAATTTGTTATTCATAATTCCAAAGTTCTGCTGTCCGAGTGGACACTGGAGGTCAGAGAAGTGTCTTAAAGAGGATTGTTGTTTTATTTTTGTTGTTGCTGTTGTTGTGACTGTTGGTAAGGTGACTGGCGTTGGGCGCAAGACTCAAGTTGTTACCGTATTTCATAGGATTGGGGAGAAGGTAACCGATGCAACTGCACAGTAAAATGGTCCACATTTGTTTGTCTCCTTGTTGCAAGCTCAAATTGGCAATGCAGCACCGATGACACAATAAATCACAAAAATTTGGCAGAAAAAGACAATTTGAGATTTAGGCGCACATTCTCCACACTACACCCACAAGGTTTGCTTTTGTAGATCTTGCCGAGAAGAACTCGGAGACGGAGTGGTCACTGCTGTGGTTGAGGCTGTGTTGAAGGGCATGATGGTCACTTCTTTTTATAGTCGATCATTTGCGAAGCGTCGATCCAAGAGTTAAAACTCGACGGATATCCTTTCCAGTGTACTTTGACTTGACACGTCTTTTTCCCACTTTACGGGTTCTTTGATCGAGAATGCTTTCGATGTCGTACACTTATTCTTCTTTTTTGGTCGCGCGTTGTAACTCGGGCAAGTTAAAAGTTCCTTTCAACACTTTCCCGTTCATGTCTTCCAATTTATAGACGGCAGGATGACGGCTACGCAAAAAATATTCAGTGGTCAAGTTGGATAAGTAACCTTTGTCGAAAGTGTGTTTGGTTTTGTCAATGCGCACCCAATCTCCCGTCGTCAACACTTCACTTTTCTTGGGGACAACCACAGTCGGGGACGTACCAAACAGGCTCTCAAAAACGGTCACTCCGTTATCGGGAGTCACTTCTTTGGAGGCACATCCGATGCTCCGATGGTAAGATTGGTTGGACGCTATGACCAGGTGCGGTAAGACGTCGATGTACTTGAGAGTGTGTTGATGCGTAAAATATTTCCACATGCGTTCTTTCAAGGTATTTTGAAAACGTTCCACCATACTGGCTTTGGTTTCGGGATTCTCAGTGGTGAAAAAATGAATGTTTCGTTCCTTTAATTCCTATTGGAAAGCTTGGTTTAGAAATTCTGTGCCTTTGTCGGTTTGCCATCAAAGAGGGTGACGGCAACTTTGTTTGAACACCAGTTTTAGGGCTCGCACTAACTCAGTCCTCGATTTGGAAGTCAATGGCACGACCCAGACAAATTTGGAAAAGACGTCGATGACACAAAACAAAAAATTGTACGATTGTAGGTGGCCAAATGAGAAACATCAGTTAAATCGGCTTGCCATTGATCATCGATGTCCGTCCACTCGGGTGCGATTTCTGGAAACGTTAAGTCGAATGGGTTTGTGTACGTGTACGTGGTTTGTTCTTGTAACCATCGTTGCACTTGAGGTAAACGGACAATTCTGAGTCGGGGTTTGGCAGCACGATACAATTTCTGAACTCCTCCGTATCCCACAGGATGGGATGGATCGTAGTAAATGCTGGTTAACAAATTCTCCATTAGGACTCTCTCTCTCTCTCTCTCTTCAATAAGTCATCGACTCTTCACTGATGCTACTCTGGCTGGGGTGAGGTGGTGGTTTGGAAACAACTTTACGTCTCCGACGTGCCACGGGAGTATAAGACGAGGGCAGTAGTGGTGGCGGTAATGGGATGGCATCTGTCTTACTTTCTTTCTTCACTTCTGGTTTCCCTTCTCTCTTTTTCACTTCATTCGAAGGAGGACTGGACATCATCTTTTAACCCAAGCTTTGAGTTCTTCTCGTTGGGGTGCGGGGGAAGGGGTCAAGAAATACGCTGCAATCTTACTAGGGATGGAAGCCGCTGACGGTGTTTGAAAGACTTCTCTTGCCTCTTCTTCCTCGGGCATCCGTGCGGTTGTGTCTGTCTTGGTCACTGGGGGTGATGATGGTGATGAACTTTTCATCAGGGTCTTAAAATCTTTCAAAAAGTCGGTCGAGCTGTTTCGTTTAAAGCTTTCTGGTGAAAGAGTTGAAGTCGCTGAAACATTTGACCGTACCGTTGCGATTTTTCCGTTTCTGACAAATCGCTGTGATCCATCAACGATTGCAGTTCGTGTTGTAAATGGGACATTGCGGTCAAATGAGCATTGGGTGGTAAATGCGGGGTCCGTTGTTCTTGCCAACGGTGGTATTCCATCCATAGTTTGTAAGGCACTAAAGTCAGTTTTCGTCCTTCCATCAGATTCCAATGGTCAAGTCTGAGATCTTTTCACCCCAGAGGCCCCTTTTATCTTTTTGATCCTTTTTTAACTTTTACCTATCCCCTGTGATGCAGCTCCCGTCACGAGTTCTGTAATCATTGTTCCCAATACTCCTTTCACCAAGGTGCTAACAACAGGTGCACAAATCCTCCACGTTGCACCAACATCTTTTCTTTTGACGGATGGGTATTTTCTTTTGGACCATTTGGCGAAGAACGTGTCGATGCTTGGCTAAGCATTCTTTCTGGTGTTGAGACTAAGGTATCGTTCCTTTCCAGACATTCAGGCAACATTCGCACACGGTATCTTTGGAGGAGGTTTGAATGAGTTCTTTTCCTATGGGTGGAGGGACTTTGGACAGTACGGACAACACGTCACAATGTCTGGCTAAACGAGGAGGCAGCCCTTTCCTTTCCTTTCGGGGTGAAAAGGGATGGCTTCTGGAGGTGTGTGACATCTTCGTTTGTTCCGGAGCACACAAAAAAATACACTGACGTCGATGACTTGGCACACGCCCTTTTATCTCATTCTTTTGGTGGAGTATTTTTGGAGTAGGTCGAATGGTTTGTAACCAGTCTTTTTGACACGCTCTTTAACTATCACTTCGTCTAAAATTTGAGGACTTTTTTCTATATCGCCAAACAATCCTCCCCTTTGGTTGTTCCTCTTTTTCTTTGGACGATGGGGTCTTTTTGGTGATAGACGTCGATCCTTGGCTAAGCGTTTTTTCGGAAGCAGGGTCAAACGACGAGACTGTCCTTTTTCTTTTTCCTTTTCCTTTTTGGACAGAAGAACGACGATAGCGGTGGTGTGCACTTCTGGTGAGTGACATCTTTGTTTGTTCCGGAGCACACACAAAATACGCTGACTTCGATGACTTGGCACACGCCCTTTAATCTTATTTTTTTTTTTATTTAGTATTTTTGGAGTAGTTGGCAGGGTGTGTGACCAGTATGTCTGACTAACTCTTTGACTATTATATTGTTGCCATAAAAAAAATCCGCCCCTTCGGTTACTCCTCTTTTTCTTTGGACAATGGGGTTTTTTTCTGAGCTAGACGTCGACGCTTGGATAAGCGTTTTTTCAGATGTGGTGTCAAACGATGAAACTATCCTTTACTTTTTCCTTTTCCTTTTTGTACAGGAGAACGACGATGGTGGTGGTGTGCACTTCTCGCGAGACACATCTTGTTACGTTCAGGAGCACAAAAACACTGATACCCATCGTTTGCCCTAGGTCATTTTTACAGTGGTGTATTGCGTCGCCACTGATTGTCGGTCCGTCGTATGATTTTCATGGTAGGCATCACTCGACGTTGAGGGGTTCGCAACAGACTACATCGGGACAGTTCTTGCTTAGATAAATCCAGTAAACTCTGTAACATGCCCGATCTCTCTTGGACTTTGATTTTGGGGTAAGGTACTTTGTTAGCAGCTGCCGCAGCTGCTAAAGGGAAGAAGGGTGTTATCGCTGGAGAAGTTCCTGGAGACATGGGTTTCCATTTTTTCATCAACTTAGGAAAGAAGCGTGTCAAATTGGGTTTGGCTGGCATCAGTAGCAACAGGGAAGTGGAAGAACCTGAGGCTACTGGAGATGCGGTCACCGTCGCTGCAGGTCGTTGTTTGGGGATGTAAGGTTTTCTCCCCGAAGTGCCTCTCTTGCGGGTAGAAGCTGATTTCTGGGGTCTTTTCTTGAGGCTTTTCTTTTTCTGGGGACTTTTTTTTCTGAAGCTGTGACCTGGTCTTGACACCAGTGCTCTTTTTCTTCTGGAGCTGAGACAACAGAAGTAGCCATAGTGAAGGGAGTTCACGTTTGAAACGAAGACAGACAAGACAAGAGTTTCTATACTTCTTTTCAGGACACGTTTATTTCAAAACTTTGTTAAAATTGAAGACGAAAGACAAAAATACATAAAAGCCAAATGGTTAAGTACACCAATAAAATACACATCAAAACGACCAAAGTGGAATGTAAACAAGTCACTGTACAACATTTTTGGTGACAAAGGTGTGGTGTCCTAGTGACAGTTTGTAATGTTCTTAGAGGCTCTACACTTGGCACAGTCACACAGGTGTCCTCCCGGAATGGCCTTTTGGGAATGTCCAAGTCATTGATGGTCCTGTCCTGAATGGAGTGTTTTTCCTCAGTGTCGGGTTTTTCTTCTGATGATGACACTGTGGCTAACACAGGTTTAAAAGTTACTTTTTTCACTGAACGTTTCAATTTATGATAACAAATCTTGGGCATAGTTTTCCGCTTCTTTTGTCCAAGCCTCGAAACCCAAACTTTTCCAGTCACGTACATCTGGCCAGTGAGGGTGTAAGTCACAAGCTACACACACATCTTCGTGAACATCTTCAGTGACTAAAAGTTTACAAATATTTTTTCCCTGTAGAGGTCGAGAAGTATCAAGATGGAAGCGCAAGCTTTTAACAGAATGAGTATCTCGTGTACATTCAAAGGTAAACCCCCCCCCCCATGTTTTTGGTGGTATCTCACAGTCAGATCGTAAAGAGCCCACAAGGAATCGGCTTGTAAACGAAATCCCAGAAAGGAATTCACTACGACACACACCACACGACAACCCAAATTCATTGGATACAGTGCTTGTAAAAAGTGTTGGTAATCCGCCACAGTCTGAATACTGTCAGTAATATCTTGCCACGGCAATTGTTGTATCACTAATGATAAAGGTAGTGGCATGGTAATAAGTTTTTATACCTCTTTTTGTCGTAGATAATAAGTGTACTTTTTGCACGGAGCTGATCGTACTCCGTCGACATATCCAAATAGTTTAGTCACTAGTTCACATACCACACACCACACAGAAGTTTCCTCTACAGACAAAATTTGATCGTGTAAAAGATTTTGGTAATCCTCTAACTCTTCCTCTGGAATTCGTTGTAGTATGGACACTATGTAAGTAGAATCAGTAGCAACCAAAGTCTTCTGACCCTTGCGTAGTTTATCAATGTCTGACCACTGGAACGCTTTCAAATCAATCAGTCGTCTTATAGCATTCAGGTACCAGCGGTTCCAACATTGGTGACGTTAAGTGGAATCTTTCTGTTTCCACTCGTGAAGTGACACACCGCAACTGAAGTACTTGACTTTATCACCTTCTAACAAGTAGATAAATCCAGCTCTGGCTACGTCTTCGGGGGTAGGCCCTCTCAGATATTTAGGCCATTTTCCGTGAAAGGTTTGGAATCGACTTTCAAAGTCGCAGTATTCAGACAAACGAACAGGGAACGAATATTCTTCTTTTACAGACTCATTTCGATGAGGGCACGGTGAAACCCACAGGAGTTTGCTCAGGCATGGATGACATTTATAGGGTGGTAACCGCATGGTTTCAAGTGGAGAATGACATTAACCATGAAAACCAGTAAAGAGTCCACGATATCGAGTGTCATCGCTTTCGCATACGTCAAGATTGACACGCACATCATCACTTTCCATGGTAGGTGTTGTTGTAGTGGTAGTCATAGAAAAGTTCACATCATGTCGTACTGGATCGCTGAAGTCACAGCGTACGGCATCCCTGCAATCGCAAGGCACAGCATCGCACTCTGCTTGAGAATCACGGAACTTGGATGATGTCTGTTTGTTAGGGTTCATCTTTCTCGCTTGGCAATGGTAGTCACAATGAAATATCGGTCTTGGAAGTTTTCCCGTTGATATGCTGACCAATATCAGCGTGTCCGTACAGTAAAGTGAAGTGCTTGGGAAGCCGCACTCGCTTCTGATACACGATCGGATACACTTTTTCCAAAGGCCGACTGACGATTTAGTGTGTGGCTAAACGTACAATCTGTTGAGGTTGGCAGGTGGCCACTTTAAAATGTTGATCATCTCCAGACTGCAAGGCTTCTTTCAATAATCCAAAGTTCATCACTTGACTAGTGCGATAATTGAGAGTCAATCATTTCACTTTACACTTGGTGTGCACTTCTCCTTGTGGGTTACGGTATTCGTAGCCGTACTATTTAGGACCACCACTAGCAAAACTTAGAATCTTGTCGTCGGGGTGCTCTTCCGTCCAGGCTCCTAAACGGTCTCCTTCGATCTCAGGGTGTCGGTGACCCAGGCGATCGATGTAGATGCAACTGTCCGTGTCAAAATACAGCACACAATCTCCTAATTGGTGTAAAGCTTCGTATAATTTTAAGCGAGCATGGGATGTTACGTAGGCTGCAATGATGACATTTCCAAATTCGTCGGTTTCTACAAAGTCCAGTTCTTCTTCGTAATTAACTAAGATCAAGTCTTTACGAACGACGTCCACGTGTTTCATGTATTTGTTTTTGTCGTGAATTATCTGGAAGTAGCGGGAAGGTTCTGTCAAATACTCCGTCTTGGGTAAACACGGTCGTTGTATCATTTTGCCCCACAAGCAACTTAACATCACTTTGGCAAACGATCGTCGACCTTCGTTTTCCTCTACGTGATCTAAAGTGATGCCGTCCTGCTCCAAGTATTTCTCTTTTAATTTCTTTTGGTCTTCGGGAGTGTGGCACCAGGAAGGATAGCCGTTGGCTTCTTGTTTCAGTTTCATAAGGCATCCACGTAGTCTGCGAAAATGCCTTTTTCAGTCTCGTCACCCTTGTGGTCCTGTTCTGTCTTGGGAAAGTGGTAAATTTCGTATAGTTCTAGTAGCAGGTATCCCAGGTCCAGAGCTTTAAACAATTCCACGCTGACCCACGTTTCTGTCAAGGCGCGTTCTTCCTGAGTGCTGATAAGGTTGGTCTTGGTTTCACGTTTCGGCATCCGTACGTCACAAGGGAAACATCAGTTTTCCCTGGCAATGGTGAGATCAAACGGGATGGTACAAGTCCGTGGGAAGCAAGGCTTTACATTTAATCAATCGTTCGTATTGTCGAATGTTGTCTAGGTCGATGTGTTCCGTCAGCAATTGCCGATGCAAAGTAGGAAAGTGACAATATTTGCACACGTAAGGATACAGCGAACACACATCCAGGTATTTGATTTCTTGTCCTTTCTCCTCGTCGGCACTGTTCAGCAAACAGGTGGTATTCGTCCGTCCTAAGTACAAACTGCCCCATGGGTTCAGAGGGTCAACCAGCTTGTAACTTTCCACGATGCGTTTAAACTCGGGATCGGTTTTCAAACGGTGATCGTACTCGTGTTCCCACATTTCCACCCCTTGGTATCCTTGCTGTTCTAACTTTAAGCGCCGTTGACAATTGGCCTCGTACAAGTCTTCTATGGTACTTGTAAAAATTCATTTTTAGTGTACCGTTGAGGGTAGCAGATCGGACATCCGCGAAATAAGCAACCGTTAAATTCGTACACGATTTTAGGGTTTTCTAAGTCCCAGCCATCCACTGAATACGTTCCGATGGTCTTTTCGCCTCCTCCGTTTCTGGCATGTTGTATCCAATTGTCTTCCTTGTCGCACAAGTAATGTAGACAGCGTAGAGCTTTGACCGAGTACTGACGTTTGACAAAATTGGTCGTTTGAGGGCATATGACAGCCAGGGTCTTCTCGGGCATAAATCATTTGCGGTACACTAAGGAACACGCTTTGGCAATGGTGCAGGCTTCTTTCAAAGGATCGATTCCTCCGTGCTCCATGAACAATTCTCGAAATTTTCTACAGCATCGCCGTAGGATGTTCACGTCGGAACGACAATACTTTAACATTTCTTCCTGAAAGTCGAAGGGGTCGGAGACGTGAGTGTGGTACCAAGCGTAGAAAGCTTCTGGTTGTTCTGTGCGCATGTTGTCGGGGGCGTAGTATCAGGGCATCTGGGGCAGAACAGCGTGTTGATTGGCTTCGGTATTTAAAAGTACGGAAAATAGCCTTTGGCCATTTCTGTCATTCCAAATGTTTTAGGCATTCAACTCAAAGGCATGGCCAAGTAACTCATCGAATCTTTAAACTTCACTTGTCCCAGTTGCAAGGAGATGTTTTTGGCTCCGTTCAAGGTGATTTTAGGGTGTTCGGTACTTTTTTCCGTATAGTATTTCAGAAGATACTGTCCTTCCTATCCCGAGAAATTGTGAGCCATCATCGTGGTATAGCGATGGAAATCTCCGTAACGTTCGATGTCCTCCTTGCTCCATGTCTGGTCGATAGGGTCTAAGATCCATTGGGCAAAATCGGTCAGCGTGTTAGGACCTCGAAAGATTTCTTCACGTCCTCCAGGAATCTTGGTACATTGGGGGTAATGGCAAAAGATACGTTCTTGGATGCACTTCTAGCACGGTCGGTGAGCCACGCAGAAATTAGGAATGTGAATGCCAGTCTCTTGCATGCATTCGAAATCGAAAAGATTAAATTCCCTTTCTTCTTCTGGCCATCTTCTTCATCCTTCTCCTGTTAGGGTTAATATTTTTGAATGTAGCATTCGTGTTATAAGTCCACGATTTGGTGACAAATGTGACATCGTATCTTTCCTGGACATAGGTGTGCCTTGGCACTATTGATACGTATGACTTGTCCAGAAGCAGAACAACATTTCAGGAGTTGACAAGCACTTTTCTGCTGTGAACCTTGCGTCTTGAGATTTGTTGGTAACAGGCAGGGCTGACTAAAATGCGATGACAAGCTGAGCAATGCACTTGTTGTTGTCCTTCGTCACGGCAGGGTTTAGAGGCCAAGCATCCCTCACATGTCGATCCACAATGCTTGTGTTGCTCTCGATTGTTATACCCATAGTCACATTTCTCTCAATAATAACTGTATCCTAGGAATACTATGATACTGGTAATGGCATCGAAATGATCATTGTGATGATAGACTTGAATGTATTTCCATCATTAAAATGTGTACATCGAAACAACAGAATTCCGCGAACTTCTTGAGGGTGCACTTTTAAGGTGAAGCGTGGAGCTAAGACGTCTTACAAGTTTTGCATTTCAGGAATGCCACAGGTTGTGTCTTTAGATAGCCCCGCTTGCTGTAACTGGAGTTCTGCTTCTCTTCGTTGTTTGGATCGGTCCGATTGTCGAATAGTTTGTGTCGTTCTTGTCGGCATACGTTCATCCCACCACGATGACACGGGCTAAACACATCTTGTCTTGAGTGTTGTTAGTTTGAGCGATGCTGAGCTTGATGCTGCGAAGGTCGTTCACCAGTAACACCTTTTTGCGTTGTCGATGACTTTGGAAGGTGTCAATTTTGATGGCCTGCTAAACTCGATCCAAACGGGGGACTTCAGAATGTCGTAAAAAATGGAAAGTGTCACGCGATCGTCTTCTATGGCTTCACATTACCGTTTCAGTGTGGTTAACAAAGAATCCCACAAATCGGTGATGAAATCTGCTTTTTGCAACGATACGCCGGACTTGAAATCTTCAAACTTCACCATGTACGTGTATGCTGTGGTTCTAAATTTTCTAGAGGAGCAATTACCTAGATGACTGATACAGCCCATTGGAAACGAAGGATCTATGGGGACAGACAAGGCTGTCTGAAGAGAGTCTTAATCTACGGTCCAGAGGTCATACGATGTTTGAGGAAGAGAAGAAGATCCGTCCGTGCGATGCCCTTTATGTTAACTGAATGGTGTTAACAAAAAATAAAAAAAAAAAAAAAAAAAAAAAAAAAAAA
>JAECUM010093913.1:0-39851 GCA_016617855.1 Megalonaias nervosa | reverse complement strand
AGGGGGATATTATGAACCATGTCACCTTGTGCTAATTTGTAGATGAGTGAGTGTGAGTTGTCAAGAGGTGTTTCTTTTTTAAATTATAAAAAATGCCTGCAACATCCGTCTCAGATTAACTCTCAACTGAAAGAATGATAGCTGCTATAGCAGGTGTGTTGACACCTCCAATTTTTATTCTAAAAAAAGAAAAGAATCAAAAGACGACTATGAAATACAATATTCAGCAACATTTCTGAACATTATGTACAAAGTCATGGTGATTGATCTTGGCTTATTCCAAAAATGGTAAGAGTTAGCGATGGATAAAAGAGAACTCGATGGTTCAATAATACTGGCTTTTGCTTAATATCTTATTATACAATATGCATCTATGTTACCAATGGGAAATATTTTAAAACATATTCAATATTATCACACAGATTCATTATAAACATCAATGTAGTAACTCAAAATGTTGTTAATACAAGTAATTCAGCTGATATAACAAATAATCAAAATCAACATGCTAACTTAGATATAATTATTGACCCTGACCATCATTATGCCGAACAACTGACACCTACTGATGGCAAGAAATGGTGGAATGTTAACAATGGCCTTGAGCAAACAATCTGTACTAACAAATCATGACTGGTATTTAAAATAGGCATTTAAACAACCACCAACTCACAACCTTTCTTGTTATTCTTTCTGAAATATTTTGATATAAAAGTAAAATACATTCACATTCTATCCTATTGTTTAACACCATATTAACTAACTTCAGTGTGCCAAATATCCCTTCTAAATTCTAATGAAAATTCAAAATGGTCAAGCAGGGGCATAACTATGTTTACTCATATACTCATGTCAGCTGAACACTGCCAAAATTTATATGGAAAACACTATGCCTGATAACATCTTCACATCCTTTCAATATAAATGCATGCCATACACAACTACCTTAAATATGCCGGCTTGTTCTTATTGGCTCTGCCTATTTCATATGAAATGAAACACGCAAAAAGAGGCAAGAAAAAATGACATACCTGTGCATTTCAAGTAATGTAGCATCAGCATGAGACACAAAAGAATTGTCTTCCAATTCTGATCCATAAAAACAATCAGGGAGCTTTTGATGAATGTGGGTACTTGCACTTCATCCACCTGGCCAAAGTAATTTAGCTGTAAAGCAATAATATCACATACAGAAAAATACCAAAATGATTAAAAGAAATTTGTTTAAATTTTCTTTTTGTCTCCATGACAAAAGGCTACAACAGTCACAAAATAGGAAACAGCTTACTTTAATATCTGCATGATAATAATTATAAGAAATCAACATCATTTCCATAAGATTTACCAATTTTTTCCATCATAAAATATTTTATCTTTTTTCCCTTACAAAAATGAGCAAACAGTACAGATGCGGACACAATACCTGCTTGTAGAACCCCCTGAATCTGTTAGAAATTAAAATCCGAAAATCTGAGATTTGGCGATTTTCCACATTATTCTTCACTTTTGCAAAAAATTGAGTACAGATTAATTTTGAAAAAATTTTTTAATGTTGGGACCATAATTGGTGCTGTCAAGTTCACGGCACAAGTCAGACAGACAAACACATCTTTCCCATGCTGAAATCAACATCTTGATACTAATCCTTGTCAATATTTTATAATGGTGTTTACAATAGCCACTGCCTTAATTTCTGAAAACATGGGCTGAAATGGTCTTTATTAGAAAGAGACATTTATTTTTTTTAAGGGGGAGGTGGGTAGATATTCAAAGCAATTGCATTATTCTATCTATAGTATAAAAAAGCACCTTTTCTAAAAATGCATGTAGTGAATATACATGACCTTTCAAATTAATTTTTTTTGCTATTTTCCAACGATATGACTGAAATAAAAATGACTGATTCATCAAAATGGTATATACAGCTTAATCTTTCCATAATGTAGTTGCTTACCTTTTGATTTCTTTGTGGTATCAAGAAGTGTGTGTGTGATTTGGATTTTAACGTAGCTTTAACAATTTTAGAGTCATATCACTACGATGTCTGCAGTGAGGCAGTTTACAGTGTTGTTGCTGTTGTTGTTGTAGGGTTTAATGCCATTTTTCAGCACACGATAGGCTATACATGGCGGCCAGTATTAATGGTGGAGGAAGAACCTGGGAAAACCCCAGAAAGAACCACCGACCCATGAGAAGCTACTGGCAAGCTTTCTCACATACCCATATTGGCCAAATCCGAGACTCGAACCCACGCAGACAGAGGTGAGATGGCAGTGATCCGTAACAGATAGCGCTTTAGACCACTCGGACACTCGGGGCCCCCAGTTTATAGTGAATGTCTAGCACTTGGGCATCATACCGTAGTCATGTCGCATCATGTCCCACCCAGTCACATTATCCTGACACCAGGCAGACCAGTCCTAATACTAACCTCTTAATGCTGAGCGCCAAGCATGGCAGCTGTTAGTACCCACCTGTGGTTTGAACCCACGATCTCCCACATCTGAAGCGGATGCTCTAACCACTAGACCACTTGAGTGATTGGTATAAAAATCTGACTCTTCCAAAACTCTGGAGGAAAATGGGTTACTAGAAATGCTGAAATACACTAAATAACCAAAATACACATATACTTACCACAATATGCATAAAGAAAAATTTATTATGATTTGCATGTGTTTGAATAATGATCAAAAGGAAGAATAAAATTTAAGTGATTTTTATACAGATTATTTACATTTTTCCATCAACAGCAAAACTGATGTCATTATGTTACTCGGTCATACTTGATCAGACTGATTTGATAAAAAGCGAATCGTGCTATATACACAGAATGAAAATATAAAGTATGAAAGCTGCAAAAGTATTCGCCGAAATTATATTATCAGTGCTCGAAGAATCTGATAGCCCAATGCACAAGGCCCCTCTAATTTTAGATCAAGCCTATCCTGTATTCAAAGTGAGGTATCCAAGGAAACTTTGATATTGCTGATGAAATGTGCAAATGTATTTTCAAGATGTTGACATACATGCCAAAACATGGCACAATCTAAGTCAGATCACTGTCCTATGTTGAATTTAGATCTGATTTTAATCAAAGTGAAGCATGGTGTGTCATGCTAAAAATACAATTTTGTACTCCCAAACCCCATGACACGGTCATGTTTCGAGAGAATACAATTTTCAGTAATCTTCAAAAACAAAAACAAAGAACACTTTCAGTATATGCTCGTTACATGTAGCAATATAAACTGTAAACAGTCATGATTGGAGCTGGTGTAAAACTATCCATTGGGCTGTTTAAATAGTGGCAAGTAAAGGAAAAGAGGCCAGGTATAAACCAGTTTCACATATTAATTGGCTGACAATAGCTAGTGAGACTTGATTGAAGGTGGCAATGGGTGAGCCTATTGTGCTAATTTGCATAGGTAAAATCAGGGAGTGGAACAACCCATCGTAGGTAAATCAAAGAAATGATAGATGCATGTACAACAACAAAAGTTATTATATATTGCCTTGAATGATAATGTTTAAACCACTATGTACTATATTTTTGACAAGTCTGTTAACAGGGGCAATGCTTCTTTGTAGTTGGATTTTACTGCATATATAGAATGCAAGCAGGATTATTTCCGTTGTCGGAATGATGTTCAAGTGCAATTCATTTTTTAAGCCGATTTTGGAAGCAATTAGCTATCAGCAAAGCCCAACAAAAATGTATTTCAGAACTCCTGGTTGATGGTGTTCTACTTTGTGAAGCATGTCAGCAGAAAAAAAAAATAAATGGGGGCGTTGGCTATTAAGTATTTGCACATTGACATATGTCAACTCAGTTGACAGGATTCACATTACCAGGATTACCAGGATTCACACAGAATCCAGCAGATGTTTGCAGACCAGGACCATGATGAATGAGTGAGTGATGAACACTAATGACACTTGCATTTCCTTCAAATCCCTATGAACCCTACTGAATTTATATTCAAACTGTAGCTATTACAACGTTGTGTGACAATATTAAGAAAGGGGGAATTTTGTGCATGTGGAAATTCCAAAGCCAAGTAGGAAGAATTAAAAAAAAAGGATATTTGGACCTAAAATTGGGAGGTTTTACAAGGCTTTTTTAAGAGCTGGTTTCAATAATTACTGACCTACCTTCCAAGTCCAATATGCATGAAATTCTCAAACGATGCACCAGGGGTGCCCGCAGAAACTTTGGGGGGGGGGGGGGGGGGGGGGAAGGGAGGGAATCTAATGCTCAGCCATGCAGAGCCAAAACAAGTTTAAGGTTAAACTGGAGGTGGGGACTAGTGTCCCCACTCCCTTGCCCCAATGTGCAAGCACCCATGGGATGCACCATTTCTCTGTGACATGCCTCATTTCCCCCCAGGACAAGCTCCTTTTTCATATTCTTGTCAGCTGTGGCTAAACTGTATAATAGCTAAAGGTCAGACTTAAGTTCACAAGCAATAAAACCAGCGTGACTAATTAACAATTAATCCTTAGCATTGCAATTATCTTGTGAAAAGGAGTGTCCCTCAGACATACTTCAATGAAAACATGTTCTACAGTGTGTGTGTGTAAGCACCAGCAATTGACTGGCAAATAAATGATGCCCTATTTTGTTGCAACTTACGATGCCTAGGACTTCATTTTAACAGTTCAAATCTGCAGTCACAAGTTACCATACATGTAGCAAGTGTTTTTCCCACATTTTATATCCCACCTTATTTCCTTTGGGTTAGCTTGTTCGGCATGTAACACTGCTGAATAAAATATTCATTCTAAATTAGTGCTTCAGGGTCACATGTACTGCGTGATATATTTTTTCATTCTTTCTTTTAATTTAATCATGATAGTCAAAGTTTATATATATGGTACAGGAATGCCAGGTGTTTACTGGTTAAGTTTCAGGAATGATCTCCATTTTGCTTGTAGAGAAAATTACACAGCAGTCAGTGTTCATTCATGGGATTGAAACTAAATGGTGCAAATTTTATTATCTTTTCTTACTGAAGTATAACTGTGTTTTTTGTTCTAAAAAATCTGAAATTTATGTGAATAATGGTTAATCTAACATTCTATTTACTGAAGAAAAGAAAAAACAACTTTGTTGAGTGATATGAATCATTTTGTCACAACAATATTCACAGGGGAAAATAGAACATGGCTTCTGCAGATTGCATACGATATATCTGTTTATGTCAGGGGTCAAGCTAGACTTCAATTATAGGGAGACGAGACTTCTCTTTTCGGACAAAACGGAGAAATTTAATTATAGGGAGAAGTGACTTCTCTTTTGGACATAACAGGGATAAGTGGCAGCAAAGCAAGAAACACACAATATATATATAACTTCTATGAATAAATAGAGATAAACAGTTTTATTAATATTTTTATTATGATAATGCACATTTGAATAATAAGTTCACTATTTTATCAGAACTCAAATATTTATTACAAAATTATGGTGTGCATAATACTTATAATCATAAAATAAATAAGTATTTTAAAAATAACTGATCATAATATATTCAGAATTAATTTTAAAATGCCCTTTCATTTTTAAAGAATTATGAAACTTATTTTTATGACATTAGTTTATACTTTCACAAGTCAAGTTATTCAGTAAATTAGAATAAAATAAAATAAAATTATTCTTAACTAAATTATAAACAGGAAACATAATTAAAAAAAAAAAAGAAACTTTGATTAATGAATGTCGTATAGTGTTTTGGAATTAAGACGGTGAATCCAATAGGTTTCCTTTAGCAGACGTTCCATCTCAGAATCAGCTATAACAATAGGTTGAATGGATTAAAAGGGGATTAAGCATTAAACCGGACACACATTCTACGTGTTGGTGTTGTTTATTTTATAATAATAATATATATATATATATATATATATATAGTCATGTTCTCTTGTGTTAATTATGTCCTCTATTTCTCAGTATCCATTTAACATACTATTAAATAATACATTATTTTCAAGTTGAAAAATCTGTTATATATTTATTATCAACATATTTTGTATGCGTATACAAATTATTATATTCATACCCATTGTATTCATACTTGAGGTCAAATATGTTTTGGTTGAGGTAAATGCAGTGTTTTTTGGCCATACAGTGTATTATTAAAAAGCACAGGAGAAACTATATCGTAATTACTTTTAACTGATATGAGGAACAAGATTCAAGTTTTGTAATTGAAAGTCAGTAAAAATGCTTAATAAACTACCACTTAATTATTTCATTTTATTTTCTAAAAGTTCTGTATAAATTGCAGTCAAAAAGATTTCCAACATACTTGAAACAAACCCTACAACATGTACATAGAAGCAAATGCACAAGTGACTTCAAACTATACTCTTCGTCCTGATTTGATTGTTCCTGATAAAACATTACTGTTAACTATTCATAGACACACTGAAGCATTAAAGTCGATATATGACTGAACTAGACCCTTTTGTCCAACTGAACACATCCAAGAACACGTACTGTGCCATGTGAGGGCATCAATTTTTAGAAAGAGGGATTTTCTTAATACAACCACTCACTTTCCAGCTTCATTACAAAAATCCATTAATAGGACTACATGTTTATGGTTTTATTATTTGCATATGTACTAGTAGCAACGACATGCATTGGTTAAACAGTATTTGCTTCACTATATTTTTCATATTTCACGAAAATGATGTCAAAAAACAACCTTGACCTTACATCATTTCTTTGAATTCCGCAACATAGTATTGTCCCATGTTTCTGACCTTCATGATTAACCCCTTTTCTCTCAGAGTGTATGGCTTTTTAGCCTTTAGATATACATGTGCCAAAGTTACTCAGTGCAGTGCGCTATAAACAGAACACCTGTTACCTATTAAACTTCATACACATAGGCCTGCTTATTAACTGTTAAGCAGTGTAGTATGTTACGTTTAACATCAATTTTAACCATTTTACATTTTTGGTACACATCTATTATGTTATAGAAAGATTTAAGAGTAAAATCCGATCATTATAGCTGTCAAATTATTTCTCAAGGAAAATGTTTGTATGTGCTTTAAAATCTTGAGAGGACTTGTTCAAAGTCAAACCAGTGAAGCCCTGTTGCCAATCATAGCTGCCACATCTCATACTCTAAATGTACAAGTTCTTTGTCTGTGTCTACATCACTAAATCATCTGAATTTGATAATTTATAAAAACTAATTGCTGCCTACATCAATATCAGAGCCTTTACTTAAGTTATTGAAGCTTTCATAGTTTTGAATCTAATTGTGCAAACTCCAGAAAGTAATGAATGAAATCCACGGCCTCCATTCTGAAGAGTGGAGACTACAACCCAGTTACTTTTAATAGCAAATTACGTCCAGATCTTAAACAGAGACCATTTGATCTAATTAGTGGACATTCACATCAATGAATGCAGCATCTAATAGGAGGTTTTCCTCAAAGGTAGTGCTATGAAACCCGCTCAAAATGGCTGTTGTTTACAGCAGACATCGAAAGGCGCTTCCATGAGAATAGTGTAGAGGCACCAAAATGCGCTTACATGCAAATCGGGTAGAGGCATCCAAAGGCATGTACATGGGGTAAAGGGTTAACTATTTAGGCTAAATCTTCTATCACATAATATTTAAACTTTGTTTTCATTGGATTATATATTTATCTTAATCTATCTGCCCAATTATTTACGAATACAGACAATGTAATGAAGTGATGTTCAAAGACGCAGCAATGTCTGCCATTACAGGTTCACTTATGGTTTCAAAATGATTTTATAAAGAAAATAATGCAAACACGGCAGTTAAAATCTCCATTTTAAAAAAAGAAACAAATTAGAAAATGCTCTTCACCGATTGTATTTTTAATAAACAAATTACTATTTACATCCTGATGTTAAATTTTTAAACAGAATTTGGTATATTTTCATCACAGAACAGTAGGCCCAACTTCAGGAAATCTGCAGTGATATCTTGCTCCGGAAAGGGTAAATGGTCAGTTTGTTATTAAAGCACGCCTGTGAATGTGTAAGATTTTGTTGGCGTAGGCTAATTGGTATCAACACCGCATAAATACATTTCACCTTGGGTTACAACACTGCCAGAACTTGCTGGCTACAGCGAAGGAACATCTCAAAAGTCATAAACTAGTCATTTTACATCTGAAAAATCAGAGGCCGAGGGCGTTTTAGCTTTCCTAACAAAGGTGAAGTTGACATTTTTCAGGCGACTTGGTCGCCCACTTCGCCTGGTAGCTTGTCCCCTGCTACGTATGGTTTATTTTCTGAGAAATGAAAATTTACAGACATAATGTAAGAATCAGGAGTTCTCTGGAAAAAATTGGGATATATTATGAGATTGGGACGTAGGCGTGGAAATACCCCATAAATCTGGAGGTTGTTTTTCTCCTGACGTTAGAGTTGACAGGAATGCGGTTCGGGGTTGTGTAATTTCAGTCAGGGCTTGTGAGTTTATTCAAGTCACCAGCCTGGGGCCTGTGTTTAAAAAACTTTTCTTTGAGCACTGATTATATATTCACTTTACCTTTTAATAATGTAGATTCTGACAAAAAATTCTTTCCAGACACTCCCCACTAGCACAGTGACTGTATTTTGTACGTATGGTCCTTTTTTCAGCTTATTAGAGTACATGTATGTGGATTAAGACAACTTTTCATTAAAAAGAAAAATGCTTAGTGGCCTGTTGTCTGACAGAAAAAATGATTTAGGGATGCACCTGCAAATATATCCAGCACACCACAATCATCTGAAAATGAACTTTTCTCATTATTTGACCTCTCGTCTAGTTTTTTTTCATGATTCAAAATAAAGTGACACTTTTTAAGCCACATGCTAGACTCTGATTTTAGCAAAAATTACTCTGCTTTTCCTGTGTCATGAAAATTATCCTATCTAATGTGAACACTACTCATTGTATGTGGTAATTCCACGTTTTCCCTCATTTTGTGTCACAGTGTCAGTTACTTTATTTACTTTATAACACATAAGTATATGTGTATGTGTGTGTGTGTGTGTGTGACCCAGGTCACCAAATTACACTAAAGTGACCTATATTTAGTTCACCTATAGTCTGTTCTAATGTTATGTTGGCTGTATTTTGTGATGACAAGTACATGGGCATTGACTAATGTACATTTGATAATGGAGTGAGTGATCAATCAATCACAGTGCATGATGTTCATGTGAAAAGTATTTATTTATGCGGTGTTCATGACATGGAGCTAACAATGATTCCCCAACAAAACTAACCAAAGCTTCTTGAATTCGTTCTATCAACTTTGGACAAACAATACCTATGGTTATTCCACTCATATATAAGAAGCGCTTGTCTTTCATGCGAGTGAAAGCTGGCAATAGGCACAATTCAAAAGAATTATAATGCTTCTACACTTCGAGACTGGTAAGACATCATTTGTATTTTATTGTGCTAAAATTATGAAATGCCATCATGCAGGTTATGTATTGTGTATGTCTTGTTTGCAGTTACAACTAGTCCTGTATATTAAGTGTTCGCTCCATATCGTTTAGGTTTAATCATTACTGTTCATGTCCATTAATAAACTACATGACCAGCAGCAAGTGTTGTAAATCATCAATTCTTCCTAAATATAATAACCAGCTCACATATAAAATACACATTCTGGCTTCTCATAACCATAATCTCGCACATATTTTAAGTTCCAACCAATTTGCCATTTATGATACCTGTCCAATCTAGTAAAATCATGTACAACCAAGTGACATTATTGCATGAACTGTACTAGAAATTGACAAAAAGTAAATACTTTGCATCAACATTACTTAAATCAATGTTTCTTTTGCTTTTTATTATTATAAAACAACTACACCGATATATACTCAGAACGTGTATATACTTGTGTATTTTGGTTATCTAGGATTTTGTGTGTTTCTAATAAGTGGAGAAAAATGGCAGATTATCAGTAAACAGACTGGTCCTTTTACAGCATGTATCGAATGAATGGTGTTGCACTGCATGTCAAGATGAATTATGTTTAAAATCATTGGTGCACGAAACAAATTAGGTAATGTTAGCTACATTTCAAGACGATGTGAAAATTCAGTTAGAAACTGTTTTAGCTACAGTTCGAGACAATGATGTGAAAATTCAATTAGAAACTGTTTTAACATGTGCGGATATCAATTACAAGGTTCGAAACTAACTTTTTATTAACTAGTCGAGCGAACTAACAGGACAAAAGACACATTAGTCTGCAGCAAAATCCATTAGTCCTCAAAATACATGTACGTAACACAACAATAGAGATATATACACATTATAAATTATATTGATTTGCCATCAATTTGTCCCAAATCATAATCTTCTCCATCCGATTCTTAAGTCCTCCATATACAGTGGTCTTCTTTGTCTTGCTCCACAAGAGTTTCATAAATATATAGCTGGCACTGGATCATAATCAGCAATGTCTTCACTTAAAAAGTGAATCGTTAACAAATCATTCAATACACTTGCTGCGCAATCTGCATCTCCAATCAGATTTCATCATTTTCAATTCACTGAATCCCTGCTCTGCATCCGCAGATGAGGCTGGAAGGGTCAACACAATATCCACCAGTGCAAGAATGGTAGTGTGACCTCCTTGAAATCTCTCATTAACATCACACTATTGCAAGTTCTCTACCTGACATCCACAAGCATAAATTCAACTTTTCAAGAGTTGCCACTCCTCTTCAACCTCGTCTGGATAGAAGCCTGCCATTTTCATTACTGGGGAAAAATGTTCCAGCAGAGTAGTTACATCCTCATCACCAAATCCAATATGATCTGAGTCTCTTGGCCATAAATGAAAATCTGTTAAATGTGTGGCTTTCAATACATCACATTACTGTTTGTCAAATCGGGCATCCAAGTGTTCTGCTAAACTGTTGATCATATTCCCTGTAGCATGAAGTGATAATTGCACTGATGTTGGGGAACTTCATTCTTTTAGTACAAAACCATGAAATTCTTTAATAGGTCCATTACCAATATCCTGCAGAAACTTTTTTAACCTAGGTCTGTCTCTTAATTGCAACTGTTCCATGACATCAATAGTTGCAAGAACTCTCAGGTACACTTCAGGCACCAAACAAGACTCATTTTGAAGAAACAATGACAACTTGGACAGTAAATTTATGACAGCTGTCAAGAAGTGGGCATAATTAACAAGATGCAGATCTAGCAACATTTTCTGATAGCCAGCTGCTTTCCCTGTAGCTTCAGGTTTTCTAGGTGAAGGCTGATCAGTTTAAATCGACATCTGGAGGTGGCCGACTATTGCTGGATATGATTTCCACAAGTTGTCCAAAGCCCTATGCCAATGTGCCAATCATCTAGTTCCACCAACATGAATAAGGACTATCTTGGTGATTCCCAGCAACTCACATGCACCCAACAAATCACTTCTATTTAAAGGGCTATTCCGATAAAAATAGTAAAGCCCTGTTAACAGCTCCTCAACTTTTGCATGGATAGGCTTTTCTGCAATGGTAGCTTTGTAAGCCAATTCCAAATGATGAGCATGGCAATATATTCCTATAAGACATTTCTGCAATTCTCTGAATCAAGCAATAACACCATTGTTTTTTCCAGTATTGACAGCAGCTCCATCAGAACCAAATCCAACAAGTTTACTTTTGTAATCAGGCATTGCAACATCATCAATAGCTCCTAAAGTCCCATCAGCATTAGCTCGTGAAACTTATGTTATAACCAAAAATGAAGTTCATATTTGCCCACCCATGGCAGTTCTCACACAAACAAATTCTTGTTCACGGAACCCTTTATCAGTGGAACTATCAGTGATAATACTAATAAATGGTGCCAATTTAATCTATTGTTCAAGTTTATTTCTTGCACACTGTGCAATAAATTCTGAAAACATTTGTGCCTCTTTGTCATTGACATATGTTTGACCAACATCAATTCCTTTCTGGCATCCAACTGGACCATCCACATATGATCACTGAACATCCTTCTCATTTTTACTGGGGCGTGTACATTCCTAAACAAAACTGACATTCTTCCAACAACTTTTTCGTTTAGCGTCGTGATAATTTTACTTGCAGACAACTGTCCTTTGGGTTTCAATAATTCTCGACTTGTGATCATGCATTTTTCATGGATTTGTGATTTAGTTTCATGGTATACTATTTTTTCCAACTGTAAATTGGAACATCCTACTACAAATGGGCTTTTCGTTTTTATCCTTCGCCTTTTATGCTCCCTGCAGACGCTACAAAACATGGTATTTACTTCGGGGTTAAAGTTAAGCCACGGGCGACAGCATTTCCACTTCTCTAGGAAAGTTCGGTTCCTACTTTCTTTATCATACTGTTTGTCGTGTTACCTTCTGTCCTCGTTATTGTCGGCCTTCAGCCTTTTGCCTGGATTTTCCACACCTTGTACAAATCGCCATATTGTTCTCTTCGCTTTCTTTGTTCAACTATGATCCTGCCCAGTGTGACAATAACGCTTTGCACACCATTTGTAATGCTTAATATAAAGCGCCTAGGTGATCTGGATTTACATATGGGAATTACAACAAGTTCAGTAACTAAAAATAGCAAGTTATTTGTCCGCATTTCTGTTATGGAATTCATTAAAAAATATGAGAAAAGCAAACTTTAATACAATTACATACTTTCATTTTTTATTAGTCAGGCGGACTTGTATTGGAACATATTTATTAATCCGTGAGGAAAACTATTAATTGCGGACTAAATGATGTCCGTTAGTTTTGAACCCCAAATTATCATCCGTGATACTGTGTGGAACGAACTATAAATTACAGTATAATTTCCTTTGTAACCCTGTTTGTAAAAGCACAGGAGTCTGATATTTTATCAATAATGCATGATGAAATCTCTGACAACACGAAATGACCTTATCGGTACTAAAAATTAACACAAGGAGTACAAGCGTGACCCCAACCATCTTCAATTCAACTTTTGTCACGCGTTTTTTTATTACTTCAGAATCACAAGAAGATTGAAAAGGCTGTACATACCCATTCAAAAAACAGTAACGTTCCAACGCATAACTCTCGGACAACCATCACATGAACCTAATTACGCGAATTAGCCTTTATTTTCACCATTACGGTCAAAATTCTTTCTACTGGCCTCCATCAGGTGGAAGTAGCCGATTTCACCAAATTCTACCCTGCAGTAAATAAACGTTAGAGTCTTATACCGACGACGGTGCAGAGTCTGTACTAATAATACTACCGGGTCCAGCATCTGTCTTGGCTTTAATATTTTAAGTGTGATGACATCATCAACCATAAATTTTACAATCCAAATTTTAACAAGATATTTCTATTCAGGAAATTCATATAAAATTATCATATGATACAATCTGAAATAAAAGGCAAGTTAAACATTATGTGAAATTACTTTGAAAGTGTTATTCATCCCGTAGCAGAATTGGCTACTTCCGCCTGATGGAGTCATGTAGAAAGACTTTGTGACCATAATACTGAAAATAAAAGTTAATTCGCTACGAGAGTTATGCGCTGGTACGTTTTAGTTTTTTGAATGGATATGTACAGCTTTTTCAGTCTTCTTGCGATTCTGAAGCGATAAAAGATGCGTGAAAAAAGTGGAATCGAACAGATGGTTGGGGCCACACTTGCACTCCTTGTGTTAATTTATAGTACCAATAAGGTCATTTCATGTTGTCAGAAATTGCATTGTACTTTACTGAATCAGACTCCTGCGGTAAAAGTAACACCTTATATCATTACTAAAGTAGCACAATATCCCTAATAGTCCTACCCTACAATATGCCCATCCCTGATATACTGGTACAATGCAGTTGGGCATTTCTGCACACCTAAGGTTTCCGTCTCCAATACTGAAGCAAAATGCATACTGAATTCGACCCACTGATGAAAAAAATAATATTGCAATGGTTACCATTTGAAAAGAGGCAACTGTCACCAGAATATTCTGTTCAAAATAATATCAATTTTGGACACGCGCGATACCACCCCCATGTTTTCATGATTCGCGATATGTCTGCTATTCTGTGCATAGCTTTGAAAAGATGTAATGGTTATCCATCGGGCTACAGAAATGAAATACATTACTTTTGACTATTTCTGCCAGCAGTTCACAGGGGTCATGCTACCAGGTGAAGTGGGCGACAAAGTCGCCTAAGAAGTGTAAACTTTGCCTTCTTCTGTTAGGAAAGCGAAAATGACTTCGCCCTGTGATTTTTTTTGGACTACATCCACTGAAAATACTTTTTGAGATGCCCCCTCGCTCTAGCAAAGTTAATTCCAGTATTGTGCTGTAGGGAAATGTATTCGTGGGCCTAGTTTTGATATCAATTACACTGACAAACAAACTCTTGCACATTCACAGGCATGTGTTTTGATAGCTGATAGCCCATTAACCCTTTCCCAAGTAAGTTAGCAACTATCACAGCCCGATTTCCATGTTATCCTTTGATGATAAAAACATACAAACTTGTATTTTGAAAATTTAACAATAAAATGTGAATAGCAATTTGTGTTTTAAGACCAGAATTGGTGATCTGGATATTTTAACTGTCTCTTGTACACTATTTCGTCATAAAACTAGTTTGAAACGGAAGTGAATCAGTAACGGGGAAATAATGGCGGACATCGCTATGTCTGGGAAGTAGGCCTACCAGTTTATTAGATTGTTTTCTTAAATCATCGGGCAAATATATTCAGAGAAGTATACAATTCATAGAAAGCAAAGCCTAGGTATTATGTTATTTAAGATTTAACTTTAAAATGCAATATAGGTCAGACAGTGCTATGTTGTGGAATTCGCGAGAAGCGTTGCAAGGTCAAAGTTGTTTTCGGACTTGACTCGCGTCTGTGAAAATACGGAAAAAAAGCAGCGAAGCAGACACTTTTTAACCAGTGCCTAAATTTGCAACAACTACATAGACAAATAAATAAACCGTAAGTTTGCAATCCTATCATTATGGACTGTTGTAATGAAGCTATATAATGGGATTACATTACGAAAACCCCTCCTTCTAAAAACAGATGCACTAACGTATGTGTTGATTCGGTTGGAAACAATGGTTTAGTTTATATACTGACTATAAAGGAGGCATTTTAGAGTGTTATGTATGAATAGTTACGGTAATGTTTTATAAGCAACAAAGAAATGAGGACGAACAGTATAATCTGAAGACACGTGCAGTTGCCCTCATGTACACAGTACGGGGGTTGTTTCAAAAGATTTTAAAAACCTTTGAAAGTGCCATTATTGTGAACTTTTAGAAGGTATACAAAATTTTTTAAAAAAATTGATTAAGGGTACTTGATTAAGCTTTTTTACTAACTTGCAATTACAATAATGTGTTACAATGGGTTTCAGTGTGGTTCTTATTATTCTATTTTAGAATCATATGGCCAAAATAACTCAATGTGTTCTACTTGAAAATAAAGTACTGCTTAAATCCGATGTTAAATGCAAATATGAATACTGGGAAACAGGGCATAATTCAATTAAGTGAACACACATTGTATCTATATATATATATATATATATATATATATATATATATATGTATATCGTGTTTCTTGCTTCATGTCTACTTCTCCCTGTTGAACTCTCACTTCTCCCTGTTCTGTCCAAAAGGAGAAGTCACTTCTCCCTAAAATTCAAGTCAAGCTTGACCCCTGGTTCAGTTGAGTAATTAGGTCAGGTTTATAGCTAGTTTTACAAAATTCAATGTAACAATGCCAATAAATGGCAAGAGATATTAAATAAACTAAACTGATCTGGTAAAAAAATTAGTAAAGTTCAACATTTTATAAAAAATAAGCTATTGTGTGGAAAATAAACAACAATGAATAGGATGTAATGTATTTACAATGTCTTGTTTATGGGGGAAAATTACTAAAGAATTTAGAAACAGACTATACGCTGGCAATTTTCTTGAGAATCCCCTTCTACCGGCAAGTTGACAGGCTAGGTAGCAGATGAACTTCTTGCACAATTGGAAACTTGAATTAAGATGCAGAATTTTTTGAAGGTATACATTTCCATCTTTTAAATAATGTATTTATTTCTATGGCTCTAAAAGATACATAGGCCTAGTATATAGATTTTCTGTGTTACAGGTTCAAGGTCATGGAATGGGTCTCCATGTTGACATTTAGAAATCACATTTTCATATGCATTTTGAGTCAAAATGTGGGATATTTTTGTACACTTTATGACTATCATTTTCTTAATTAAAATACATTCATTCATTCTTAATACAAAATGGATATTTGACCCATAATAACACGTGATCCAGTGTTTACAGAAACGATCTATTGCTGTGCAGAATTACCCAACATGGTGATAGCACTGTACCAACAAGGGACACAACTCCTACTGCACTAAAAAAAACCAGCCTCACTTTCATGTCCACTTTGACCGGCCTCTAAGGGGTGTTCTATTACACCGTTTCTTACGTTTATTTTCATTTGCCGTTTAAAATTAACATCCAATATAAACTCTTGATACAATAAACTTGTAGTGCAGTCACATTAAGTTCCAAAAACGTGCTGGAATCGAGGATTCTGATTGTTTTGAAAATTTCAGAAACTTGATTTCCATAGTAGGAGCTTCTGCACCGATTTAATTTTAGCATTGCTTTGAAGCACAATCAATGAACGATATATTCCTTTAAGGATTTTATGTGCAATTACCGTAAAGTGTTTGAACTTACTTTGATTTCAATTGAGGGGTTGTGTGTATGCAAACCGGAAGTTGATATTTCAAAGATGGCGGCTGCCTGAGACATTTGGTGTTTTGGACACAGACTTTATATTCACCACTGAGTAACATTTGACTGGTCGAATATTCCAGGGAGAATGAAAGCTTAAACAAATTCACAATGTTCTGTATGTAAGTGTAGCATGAGAAGACACAATTCAACATTATTGCGAACATTCCACAATTACGTTGCTGTTTCTTTTTTAAAGCATGGGAACCCTTAGTGGTGTCAAAAACTTTCATTCTGACCTTTGGTGTGTGGGTATATTAAAATTAAAAGAGTATTTAGCATGGTGGGTAGCTGTCACATTTAGTATTTTGGAAAGGAAAAATGCCTTATGTATCCCACTGTAAATAGACAAAATCCATTTACAGGTTTTACTGAATATTGCATGTATAATGACATGGTTAGTATGAAATGACAACTTTTGTCAGATAAGATGGAGACAGTGTAAATGAGAAAACTTTTTATGTCTTGAACAAGATTTGCTTGCTTTTTCCATGGATTGTTAAGTACTAATCTTGCGAATTTTGAAACAATGGAAGTTCAAATATTTTTGTCATAATTGTCTCATTCTTTCAATACAGATACTGTAATTTAAAATGTTTCTTCAGAAAAAGTCTATGTGGTTATATCTCCATATTACAATTTTATATCTCTAGCTCATTTGCCCCAAACTCAACAAAATGCCATTAAAAAATTGCTATTATAATATATAAAAATAATCTAAAAAATCTATTTTTGGTCCAAATTAAAAAAAAAAACAAACATAGCATTTAATACACAACTAAATAATCTTTATGAATGTGTCAAATTTGGTTTCGATATCTCTACAAATAAAAAAAATGCTGGATACGGTACCCCATTTTGGCACAAAAATAATTAATTCTAAAACAGTATTAAGTTGATGTTGTTTGAAACAATTCATAAAAATTACAATTTCGGAATATTTTCCTAAAATAAACTCTTAAATATGCTTCAATCCACTAGCATTACATGTGTGCAAAATTTGATCGAGTTATCTTTCAAATAAAAAAAATGGTTCATGCTAATGGTGATATATGTTGTTGGATGTCGCATATCAGGGATGGACCTCTTACACTGTAATGTACAACTATAATAAAACTGAAATGGGTCGGAACGTCCCAACAAAAATTATCTTTTGGGCTGAATTGTCCCAAACGGGCCTTTCAGCCGATATCACCTATTTTGCATTACCTTTTTGATCTTCAATGTAACCACAGGGGTTCGTTACATAGAAAATTAGGCGTATCCGTCCATGAATCAAGGCATGCGGGGGTCTAGCCTGTAATAATACAACAAATTGTTACAAGTTAGACCTCCCACCCCCCAACCCCATGCCTTGATTCATGGTCGGATACTCCTAATTTTCTTTGTAACGAACCCAAGTGATGTAACTGTTACCTTTGCCTCGTTTGAAGATCAGAGGCGACTGGTGAAGGATCTTCGTCGGTACGCGTTCCAAATGCACAATTATTTTGTTCACGAAAAGGTGATAATAATGTTTCAGTTATCCTCCTATGCGACCAACTGGCTAAGAGCAAATGAAGAGTTTTATAGTCATCGGTACAGACGTAGACAACTTTTATTTAAAGACAGAATTTCATTACATGCTAAGAATTAGTTCTTATGAGTTACTTAACTGATCGTAAACAATAATATAACAATTTAATTCGTAATCAGACATATAGTAACTTATGTGAATGAACTAAGATCTTTCAATAATAAGATTTTGTTTCGTTCCTTATACATCAACGTAAGATTATGGTAACCATTCGAGAACATGCGATAATTTCACAAGGAGTGTTTAGTAAGCTATAAATATTTTATGATGTCATTTACCACTAGGCATTGCGCCATCGGCCATATTGTTTATGGCAAACATTTGATACAGTGTACCCGTATTGTCGTGTTAAGTTTTATCTAAGTGGTAACTTTTGTGGGTTGTCCAAGAGGGGCTTTTAAATAATGGTTGCGAAACACTGCTGTTATGGAAATAGACTGACTGTTTCTGCTTCTGTGCATTGTTTTGTGGGCGCTCTAGTACTAATATTAGTACCCTACAACAGATGAAGTTGAGGCTACGCCATCATAGCTATGGGCGCTTTACATATATTAGAAGCCATCGAAACACTCCAAACTACCCGAAACCTTCGAAAAAGAAATGCAATTTAAAACAAAAGTACTTTTTATTTACGTAATTTACTGGACTAGAATTTCGGTAGTTCTGCAATCGAAAATTGCTTTCCCAATACTGTAATTTACGTCTCGATCACGTATGCAGTAGACATTCCGTTTGTCATGTCCATATCATTGTATTCAGCCGGTCCTTTTTAAGGCGACACTAGCACGGGGTATCAATTTACCTACATGACTGATTAATCCTATGACATTAACATGCTGCTTGCTTAATCGGCACTCATTGGCGTTGTCATCAATGACAACTTATAATTTGAAGAAATTCAGAGCCATCATTTATTATTTTTAAATCGACTTGTGAGTAGCAGCAGGGAGGGTGAACAGACCACTTTGCCTGAGACCTTATTTATGAAAAATAAAGCTTCGTACGAAAATGAAATCTCAACGTCAATAACGTTAACCAGCACCTCTAACTTTTCCTCGTAGGAAACCCTGTTGGGTTAGCTTGCTATGTTACTGCGATGACGATTTTGTATTTCATCGCTACGTGTCTGCGTTTACGTGTCGATCACTTTTGTTGGTCGCACCCTCTCTGCTGCTGTAATTAAGCCATTGCATTATAATAATGATTGGTGAAGCTCACTCAGCAAGATTAGCTCGAGAGCGATTAGAAGCAATCAAGAAATATCTACCTGTCCGTGATTCTGTCAAACAACAATTACAAGAGCGTCAACAAACACAAGAAGAATTTACAGAATCCGCGGAACAATTATTTAAACCTATCACTGAAACCACTAAAGATATTGTTCCTATGTTAAAAGAAACAGCGAAACAAACTAAAAAAATAGCGGAGCGAACTAAGAAGACAAAAAATTTTTTTACGAGAACTTCCTGCCGAAATAGCTGCGGCTCAACCAACTGGAGAGACAGATCAAGCGGGTGATGATACTCAACAAGAACCAGAAGCACGAGCCAGAGTTAATCTGTCTGATAAATTTATCGAAAATGTTATTAAGGATATTAGACAGGCCAAAAGTATAAACCAAATAGTTGCGAGTGCTGTGAAAGGTGATGATAACCGAAAACAGTTTTTAAAACCTGAATACACCGATGATTCTATAGGTCGCGAAACTTGGTACAAATGGATATATCGTATATATTACGACGTTGATCAAGCTCGAAACAACGATCCAAGATATATAGAATATATTCATATGATAGATAATTATATTTCGTTTATACAGTTACCACCAGAACAACAACTAATACGACAACAGCAAAAAGCACACTCACAACAACAACCATCACTACCGCCAAAACGGCGAGCGCAACGACGACAAAAAGGAATCAGAACAACAACAACAGTCATCATCCAGCGATGAAGCATTTCATTCCCCATCAGAAGAACTCTCAAATATCCCTGATTATTTATTAAGTTCGGATAAAGGTGCAACTGGAAGTGGTATTAATTCTCGAGGAAGTGGTTTTGTTACTTGTCCTAACAGTGTCTTAGCTGACGTAGATAGATTAGAAATTTTAATCGGTGGAAAACGAGCCGGTAATAATTCTCCTGAAATTATCAACGAAATCTCATCAATTTGTCAACGATTATTTACCGGTGGCATCATGGATATTAACGTGTATCGGTCTCTCATTAATGAAATTACCGATGATTATCATAGCGACTGAAGGTCGCCAGTGACTGATTAAACAGTTAGATATAATTATTATAATAGATGATCATACACACTGCTCAACGTGGACCAACCATGGTCAGGGTGGTAAATTCAAGATTACCTGTATACAAGACATTTTACGGAGATGGATTCGGTGACGCTGTTAAGGATTTATTTTCGAGAATCGCCCCAAAAGCAATACCTATCGCAAAGCAATTAGGCATGAAAGCTATTGCTGTTATTCGTGAAAAAGGTATTAGTGCTGCTGGTGACGTTGCTAGTAAAGCATTTTCTGCAATCAAGGATAGACTAGCACGATTTATACGACGAAAATTTCAGCCACCAGTGAAACTTGCCACCACTGAAGTGATGCCTGCAAGCACGATTAATACGACGAAAATCTCAGCCACCAGTGAAACTTGCCACCACTGAAGTGATGCCTGCAAGTGTTAGTAAAATAATAAATCAAGCCGCAAATCAAAAACTAGCAGAGTTAGTTGATTGAAAGGAAAAATATGTAGCAGCAAGTCTGATGGCAGGAAGTGGTCTTCGTATTAGACGATGATCAATAGCATAACATGTTCAAACGTATATCTGATCCTGCATTTGACATGGACGCACCGGTTCTCAAGGATGAGTCTGTGCGTGATTATCAATATTATTCTTATGACGCTCGAATTCCAGATCAGCGTGGACGAATTGAAGTTCAAGATACAAGTAGATATTTCTTACCCGTTGAAGCATATATTGAAGTTGAAGGTAAAATTTTTAAAGCGGATAATACTGAATACGGAAACGATGATGGTTTTGGTTTTGTTAATAATGGTATCATGGCTTTGTTTGACAGCGCCACGTACATCATTGACGGAAAAAAATATTGAATCGATTCAAAAAGATGTTGACGTTGCAACGACGATACTTGGTCTTGAGCGATACAGCGATGATTATTCAAGATCAGCTGGTCCATCAATGATGTTTTGTAAGGATACTACTGATAGTCTAATTCATAAAAATGTAACTGTAGGTAATGTAAGAAACGCGACAGGAAACGCAGAAACTCCCGCAGTATTATCAATGAACGCAAATTTCAACTTAGGATTTGCATCACGTAAAGCAATGTTGAAGGATAGAATGTTTTCATGTGCAATTCCATTATCACATATGTTTGGATTCTGCAGAAATGTTAGAAAAGTTATTTTTGGAGCTAAGCACACAGTTGTAAGAAAAGCCACGGACGATGATGCAATATGGCACGTTGATGGAGCTGATGATGCTACAACTAGAGCACTTCATGGTAAAGTAGTACTAACAAAACTTTCATTGTGGATGCCAGTAATGACTCCAACAATATCTGAAGATCGTCTACTCTCTTTTATGGGTCAAGGTGGTAAATCGACGTTATCATGGTTAACAATGACCACAGATGCTATTCAAAGTGCAATTAATGGTCTATTTACATGGCAAATAGCTTCTCAGCACGGTATTTCTGCACCGCGTCATATATTCATTGCGCTTCAAAATAATGCACGAGTAAATAGTCAAATACGTAGCATTATGATATTTGACAAATTTGGTGTTTCTGAAGTGTCGCTGAGAATAAGTGGACATCAAGAACCATCCGAGGATATTTTATTGAATTTTGATCAAAATCATGTAGCACGTGCATATCATCGACTAATGTCGTTTATGGGACGTGATCAAAATATTGATACTGGTTTACAAATATCACAGTTAGATTTTACAACGCTGTATCGGATTTATTATTTTTCGCTGGAACATTTAGATTTAACTAGACAATCTGTCGTTGACATACATTTTCGAGCTCGTGTTAACAGAAATATCGTAGATTTTCCTAATTACAGAGCAATCGCTGTTATATTATCCGATAAAACAATGATGCTTGAAGGTGTTGGTGGTCGCATGAGAGTCGTTGATGCTCCCATAGAGAATATGCAAGCGTTAATTTAGAAGTCAGAAATATATCATAAATGTCATATCATGTTAGTGTCAGTCTGACCCCGGGTCAGATTAAACGATTACAATCACCGTTAGCATCACGATGCGGAACAAAAATATCATTAAAACAAGAACAAATGAGCGGTGCAAATAAATTATCGTTGACCAAGCGTCAGTTTAAAAGATTCAACGAAGCTAAACACGCCAATAAAGGAATACGATTAAATCTTTCCGTGGGTGCAATCAAGGATACTATTAAAACCGGAGGAATATTTGCACTTCTCGCAGCTATCCCAGCATTAATAGCCGCAGCCGCTCCAGTTGTTGCAAAATCTGCTGCGTTAGGTGTAGTTGGGACAGCTGCTGGAATGGTTCTGAAGAAAGCAACAGGAAAAGGATTTTAAAAAAAGACGACGACGAGGTCACGGTCTGAGACTTCCAGGGTCTCGACCAAACAACGTTTGGGGAAAAGGATTAAGAATTCCAGGGACTCAACGATAGTTCCACTATCGAATTTTGATTTACTTGATGCTGCTGTGCGATTAAATATAAAAAAATTTAGAGGTGTTTTTATGCGTGATCAATTACCGAAAAATCCAAATCTGTCAGAAACAGGTATTATTAATCTCGATAAAAGCTCTAGTCGTGGCACTCACTGGGTTGCGTACACGATTGATCCGCGTGGAATTATTTATTTTGATTCGTACTGACTGGCACCACCAAAAGAATTTTTAAAGTATGTCGGCAGAGTGCAAAGCACTCCGGTGCAAAGTACTGCACTTCAAAGTATTCCAATCTGGTATTCAATGTTACCAACACAAACATTAACCGACCCACCGATATGTGGCCGTGAAGCACTAGCAGTACTTGATGCTGTATCAAGATCAACGAAACCACCTCATAAAACTGTACACGAATATACATTAAATAATCGCTAATTATATAATGGTAGATATTTACGGAAGATCAGCTAAAACTAAACCTCAACAGGCACCAGGTGAAGACTTACTTAAGCAAGTAACAAAACAGATCAATGATGAATTATCTGACATGCTCAATCTTGCCAACGTTGATCCTTGATCCAAACGAACTTGTTGTATTTCAAAACCGTGAAGGAAAATTGAAGACGAGTAATATTTCAATCAATGATATCATTATTCGTAATGGATTATCGCGAGAAGGTCTTGTTGCTGTATATGACAGCGAGGGCAAACTTGTTCCTAGTGTTGTTACTCCGTTGTCGATTCGAGATAGCATAAGTGAACGAGTGTTAAAAGCCGGTGATATAATGAACGGCGTCATTAACATGAATAACAATAAAATTATTAATGTAGGAGAACCGACCGATAATCTCGACGCTGCAACGAAGAAATATGTAGACGATAAGGAAATTCCAGTAACAACTTCGTTGTCGACGATCAATGATGGAATGACCGCATTTAGAACTGAATTTTTTAATCATGTACAACTGTTTATGAATTTTCGCAGAAACTTGAACAAAACCACTAATGATTTTTTTGGTAGTCCACCAACCGTTGATATTAAACTCACCGACATAAACACGAAACTCAACGATATTCTCAGTGGAATTCCTAATATCGTTCAAAAAACTAATCTGATTAAAATTCCTCACGAACGAGCTAACAATATCATGTACACGGTATCATCAGGATCATCAACGTGGACACCGCAAAATAACACTATTAAACATACCGCAGAAGAAACCGGTGTGTACAGGCTGTCAGTGTTCAGTTCTGCAAAATTTGTAATATTTACTACATTTTCATGGCGTTATTCAACCGATAATTTTTCTGGGACTGTATCTGTAGTGTTAAATAAAGATGCCGATGAAACGTTTATGCTAGTATCAGATGATAAAAAATAAACCACAGCGTCTTACTGGTGGTGCATAGAATTTGTAGTTGAAACACCTCCGTTGTCTTAAACAACGTCTTAGACAACGACTTTAATACAGTATAATGATAGACGTTAACAGATACAGATACGATCAAGTAATAACATGGCAGAATAAATTAAAAACCATCATCGATAATTATACAGCAAAAATAAAAAAAATACCGTAGACGTGCGGTTGTCGTTGATATCATGGTTTAGTCGGTTTCTACGTTAGTTGCTGGAACTGGCGTAGTATTGTCAACGCTGACGATGACAGCGCCGATCGTTGTAACAATCATTGTTTCATCGTCAACGTCGATCGCTGGAATATTTAACATAATCGCGAAAAAGATAAATACGTGCACGAATGAAAAATTGAACGAGTACACGATGAAATTACATACTGCAACGACCGCATACTCTGAATTATCATTGATGATTTCTTCGTTGCTTAATGATGGAATAATATCTGACGAAGAATTCAGTACCATGATAAAGATCTACAATGAAGTATTCGATGACAACGTCGTTAATGAAAAAATTCCTGACCGCGACGTCAACGACAACGTCAACGTCGTCGTCGGTGATTTAAAACAATAATAGTATAATAATGTCAACGTTCGATCAGCGATCGCAACAACTATTACAACAGATCGTCACTAATACTGCTCCGGTAAGAACCACAATGATATCGGCGAGTTCAACTTCGCCCGAATTCAGTATTAATTTTCCAACTGCAATACTAGCTTCCGAGATAGCGTTGGCACAATTACGAGTTTATTATAGTTGGCCAAATATTAGGTCAACGTCGTTTAGTGGACTACAACCTAATAATTCATTAGTATTTGCAAATAAAAACGAACTCGATGGAACTCCAGATTGGATCGTAGTCAGTATTCCAACTGGCAGTTATCAAATAGAACAGATTAATGAAGAATTCCCGCGCAGAATTAAATCTATCACAGGAAAAGAATCAAAAATTGCCATTACTGTTCATGAACCAACGTTGTCATCGGCGGTGGAAATAAATTCTCCGGATTACGCCGTTGATATTTATCAATCCACGATCAGGTCAGTATTAGAATGGTCAGATATTAAACCAGCATATCAAGGTTCGCCACAACCACGTCTAGATGAATTTTTGACGACGGAGCAAAAATTTATGAAAACACCTGAATACAGAAAAAAGTATTCATGGGACGTTGATGAATATTTTATCGTCGATGATGGACAAAAAATATTTTTATTACCAGATGTTTATGAGATAGAAAAAGATAATTTCGGTTTAAGTATTAGTGGTTATTTTATTGTGTTATTTGACCCAATTATAGATGAATTTGATAGAATTCATAAATATGTAAAAAAAATTAATTATTGATTTAACAAAAAATTACAACGACGATATAAAAAAACATATCATTGATTCAATTAAGCATCTAAACGCATTAATATCTGACTATACACATATGATAGATGTTGTAGTTGAAAACGCTAAATTTACTGAAAAAGTATTTATTAAAAATTATAGTATTGATGAATAATTTAAACGTTTCGATGTGAAAGAATATTTAAAAGTTAGTGGTTTGGACGAAAGAGAAGATCATGAGTATAATACTATCCCAAAAATCGAACTTAACATCTCAGATATGTTTCCCACGATCCATGAGTCGTGGAGAAAAGTAGCTCCACCGCCAAGTATTCTCCGATACAATAATAATCCATACAACGAAGGCCGTCATGTCTCACCGGGCATCGTCAATATCACATCAACGATCGCTGTCAATCTAGTATGTGATGTCATTGATGGCAGTTATCAAGTTGACACTGATAAATCCAATCAGGCCCAACAAGGATACATTCTCTACTCATTCACACTTCAAGTCCCACCAGGTTATTTGATTGTATCAGAACCAATCAATGTCGTTTATCTAAAATGTCATGGTCGTCTCTTATCACGGATACATTTTAAACTTACTGACCAGTTCGGCCACTTGCTCGATCTTAGGTCGGAGTCATTGAATATAAACCTGTATGTGAGATCGTAGATCTTAAGTTCGTAATGACTTTGTCATAATTACATCACGGCGGAAAACACCAAGCAAAAAAAATATCAAATAATTATTTTTTTTACTCCATGATTATTAATCTGATACAACACTATTAGTTTCGTTGTCACTATAGTCACCATGGTCAGAGTCAAACTCGTCTTTATCTTTAGCAAGTAACTCTTCCGCGTCTTTGTTTATCAACTCCGTCATCGACATGATATTTCTTAGCTATTTTATACGAGCGTGTACGAGTCTTTTCGTTTCGTATTCGTGAGATAATTCTGACCTAACCTTTTCGATGGCCCGTGAAAGAGGAACAAATAATTTCACCTGCGTATTCGTGATTGCTGCCAGCGATCGTAACATTGCCTGTTGGATCAACTTTATGAATCTATAATTGGAAGGCAAAGTATACCTATTTTCTGACTTCCGAAATTGTAATGATTCAAAATCACTCATTATTTTATCAACATCAAGCTGGTCAGATATTTTCACGCCGCTGTGTTGTAATTGCTTAATAGCAGTAATAATTGATGTGATGTTTTCGTGATTCATTACTTTTTATATTATAAATTATTTGTTTAAATAAAAATATATTTCTGAATAAATAATTCTAATAAATATATTTCTGAATTAATGCGAATAAAAAGTATTTTTTTTTAATCAGAATAAAAAAGCAAAAGGAAGTACCTGCCGAGCAGGTTGATGACGTCGGATATACATATTTTGGGGTAACTGTTATATTTTTTTTTCTCATTGCAATTGCAATTATTGGATCGCTAAGCGCGATTGCAGGGTAATAAAAACACCCCCTAAGTGAACCCCGGGCGCCTTTGAGGTTCAGGGGTGCCAGGCGAGTTACACCTGGAATTAGTTTTTTTTTTACAATCACCCATATCTCATCATCAACTGCCCGCAGGTGCCCCCCAATTATAAATAGCATCTGTCGCCGAATGCAAGATAATATACCTTTAGCATTTTTGGAGACTCGAACACGCAGCGTTTACACTAGTGGATCCGCACGCAAACGCCTTAACCACACAGCTATCGGACCTGTTATGAATATATAGTTAAATTCAAGTATATAACTACTCGCACTGCCTCACACGTGATAATGTCATTGGCGGCAAATCCCTACACCGAAAAAATAGTCTGATTCTCAATAAAATCTGCAATTTTATATGTTTCTGCCGTTTCTGCCTTGTTAAAATACTGTATTTTCAACCGTAACACTGTTACGGCCAGATCTGTGTTAGTAAATGTGTTGGATCGATATTATTCCAGTATATTCCGCCTACTGCAGAACTGCGTGGATTCATTTAGTATAGTATCGTCTGCTGCGATCTATATGTGTACAATATAATATCACGGCTGAGGTTTTTATGTTTGTTTGAGGATATATTTTCTGCAATTAATACTTCCATATAGTTAAGATATCTGGACTGGAGAGATATTTAAACATACGATTAGACTGTAGTACAATAACTGCTCAATTACCCTGTCAGTGATGACGGATTCTTATCACTGAATATGTACAGGTAATAACAAAAAAGAAGGGAGACAACTGCTTGATTGCTGTATCAGCGATGACGGATTTATCTCGCTTCATTGTATATATCGGAACCTGATTCTTTGATTGTATTTAACTGAATATGTTGATTTGGTTATTTTTTCTGCAACACGTTGTACCGAATTTGAGTGAATACCAAAATATTTGGCAGCAGCAGCCACTGATGGGAAAATTCTCTCTTCACCAGTCTCTGTATTTATGGATATAACCGACCTCTTTTCAAACATTTTACATCTCCCAGCATTTCCAAGTGTAGAATTCTGACTTGGTGTAACAATTCGTAATTTTTTTAAAGAATTATCTTTTGGGTCTGAATTAATGTGATCAATCATAAGTCCGTCTTCGATAACCCCATGAAAACATTAAAATACAAACCTATGTGAGTGATATCTTTTTTTCCAACAGTAAATCTAAAATAACCAGCATTATCAACAGTACCGACTGGTTTTTTCTTTTGATAATTTCTGATGACACCATCATGAGACGCTTCATAATTTTCAATGATGGGATGTTTAACAAATTCATTTTGCTCCATTTATATATAATATTATTTGTCTAAATGATTATTTTGAAATCTGGCCAGATAGTCTTCAGCGGTTTTTAACGGAGATTCACCTGACAACTTCTTATCATAATACCGTTTCAGTTCTCTGTATCTTTTACCACCGCATTTTACACACAATTGGGTTTCTCCTCTGACTCCAACACCGCATCGTAAACACGGTTTTGGTCCTAGACTCCCTCCACGGAAGCTTTGCATATGCTGACCACAAAATTCATTTACGCATGGTTTATTACAAGGAGTTGAAAATCCAATCATGAGCCATCTGCATCGGTTGTTTGTTTGAATCATTATATATATAATTAAAGTTTAATTAAACATATATATTTGCTTTAAATATAGTATGGAGGAATTTGAGAGATTATCCACAATTGAACCTTCCACCGCAAGATTTGATCTTGACAAACTACCAAAATCTGAATTTAATTTTTCGGTGCAAGATCTGGCTTTGATAAATAACGATATAATCGATCGTATCCGTGAAGGTAAAAAAGAATTTCGCAACGATGGTGCGGGTCATACTTGGTCGACATTCAGGATTATGAACAACACCAGCGGTGTTGTTGTTGACACTAGAATGAGTGACGAACGAGCTAAAAATATTATTAAATATCTCGACAATCAGAGATATATTATTCTAGTAAAATTTATTGTGCAGACAGACGATGACACTTGGATTATTCGTGATAAACGTGAACCCATACGGCTTCATACTGGAAATAATACTGTTACATTAAATAAACAATCAAAACCAGGAATATTGACCGGTATTGATAAACCGTATTTTGAACGAGAGTATCCTGTCACGGCGGTTATATATGCAATATATCCGCTAAATGATAAACCTAGCGTTGATAATCTCAAACCAATGAAATTGTCAAGGAGACTGAACTGTGTAGCTGAGCGAGTTATGGAACAGTTCTCAAAAGCAGTACGCGGAAACGGTTTAACTGATCTAAGACGTAAAAAAATAAATGCGTGGGCAGAAACAGTTAAAGATGCCGGAGCATCTATCAGTGACGTTGCTAAGCTAGAAAAGAAATTAAAATTTCCAATAACAGTAAAAACACTAACAGGAGAGATTATATAAAAGTCAAAATATCCATCAAGAGGAACTCCAATAACAATCATTGATCATAACGCGCATGCATGGACTGATGCTGTAACAATATTTATGACGATTATATATTTGATGCTATCAGCGATATCAATAAGAGCGACACTGTATCTGTTTGGTTATTTCAGAGTTCAGAATCCGCATATTACGATCAGTTTGTAAAACCTAACGGAGATATTTACCGTAGAGAATCTCTCCATGAAGAAATGAAAAATCTTGCACAACGCCTTTGGCGTGAATATGATTCTGAAGTTGAGCAATTACTAAATAATTGTTTTACAGTTCCATCAGTTGCGGCTCACTTTGCTCAAGATAAAAATTCATGGAAACCAACACGATCAGAATTCCTTGAAGATGTTCAGAAAAGTTGAGTCGAATATGGACATGGCGGATTATGGAATACCCGATACGATCAATCTTAAAGTTATATCGGTTGATATGGTTGCGTGTTATCCTGGAAGTTTTCTTGGATGCGGAGAATGTTCTGAATACTTTAAAAGATTGGGTCATCCCACACACGAGATGACCAGAGTTGCGATAAATGGACCATTACCTTATTTTGATTTAACTGGATTTGCTTGTGTAAAATCATTTAATTTCCGTAGTAATCTTCATCCGATCGTTTATGTGTGGTTTGGTAGACATTTCTCAGAAAAATATTGGGTTCCAATAGTGCTATTACGATACATGCTTGATGCGGGAATCTTAACGCCGTTGAGAATAAGTGAAGCTATTATATCATATCATTCGCAGAAACAAGTTTGGTTACCACAACAAAAGAAACATTCACCCCTGACAGAGTCAGGCGAAGATTGGGATAAAATTGATTATGAAAATAAAGTTGCAAAAGATCTCAGTAGGAAAATAATCGGTAAATTTACTCAAGGTGGTTCGTATGATCATAAACGACATTGTACTAGATTAATCATGGACGATGCTGAGTTAGATTTTATAATTGCTGATACAACGAACAAAGGAACATTTATAAGCAGAAGTAATGCTTATTTGTCAGACGGAACCAAACTAGGTACAGTGGTGAGTTATATCGATGGTGAGTCACCGCAATTTACTCATTTAAGATCTTCTATGCTCGCTTACGTTTCTATAAATTTATTATCGATGATAAATAGATTTCCTTGTTACGCTGTCAGAGTTGCTACGGATTCATTTTATATAAATAAAAAATATTTAGATTTGGTGAAACCGTTACCTTTTAGCGGCGAATGGGGATCATGGCAAATAAAACACGAAAGTATACTCGATTATTCTGAATCAGCAGACGTTGATATCACGGAGACATATTACGGTAATGACAATCAAATATCAGTATCAACATCTCCATGTGTATTTGATCCCGTGTCTAAACATAAAACCATTTATCTCAATGGACCCGGAGGATCTGGTAAAACAACACGTGCGATTGAATTATTTCGGCAGAGTTCTTCATTGACGACTTTGTCGTCGGACATGATTGTGTTGACAACTACACACAGACTAGCCAGAGAAATAAAACAACAAGGAGTAAAATCATGTACATGCCATAGTTTCTTCAGATGGTGTGGAGATACGGGGACACCTGCGCGAATGGGTGAGAAATATATTCCGAAAATCATCATCTGGGATGAGATTTGTACAGTATCGTTAGAAACATTAAAAATATTTCTTGATTGGTTATTAACGAAAACTACTGCTGTGATTATGTGTGGCGATCATGGTCAACCACCACCTTTCGTTGGGCAGTCTCCACATGAGTGGTTAAAAACGTTTGTTGATTATTATGAAGAAATAAATGATGATCATAGAGCTATTGATGAACCTCTGAAAGAATTTAAAAGATTGATCAGACTACAGCCAGATAAAATACATTGTGAGATAATGCGTGAAATAATTCCGGAAACTCCTGTAAATGATTTTAGGAATTTATGGACATCAAATGATTTGATAGTTGCGTGTAGAAAAATAGTTCGTGATGAATAGCAAGAGAAATTATTTCTGTTACACAAGGAAAGATTTTAAACGTTACCTGTACCATTGTGTTTATCGCCCAGCGGATACTCGGCGTAGAATATTGAAGTTGAAATTCCAGGAACAAATGAAAAACAAAATCTTGCATTGAATGATATTGTTTTGATTGATGTTAATGTTGTTGAGAGCGCGTTGAGTTTGAATAACTCACCGTGGAAATTAGGATACGCCATAACGATTCATTCTTCACAAGGACTAACTATTACTGATACAAATATCTGGATTGTCGATGATAGAATAGAATGGTCAAATTTAGTTTATCTCGCAGTATCTCGAGTCAGAAGAATATCTCAACTGCATAGAGTTGTCATAGACTCCACAGAAAATAATAATCAAACTATCAGTGACACCGAAGGTGTTATTGGCGTAATAAGAAAAAAATTATCCAGTTATAAGCAATGTGACAAAAAAAATTATCGTGATTTTGATATCGATGTTGAATTTATTATGACGCTAAAACAACAACAGAATAATCGTTGTGTAATTTGTAACTGTCACATGTTGTGGAAGTATTCTTGTAATAATCCAAAACAATTTACCGTGGATAGAATTAATAGTGATCTTGGTCATGTACGTGATAATGTCATATTGACATGTCTTGAATCCAATCGACGTCGAGGCGCTAGTTTACAAAAGTGAACGCGGTGGTAATTGTGTGTCTTCAGGAATTACTTGTAATTGTTCACGTACAAATCCACGTTGAGGAGCAGTTGAATCTAGTCTGTATATGGCAGGTCTACCAGTGGATCTAACCACGCTAGAAATTTTATGTGTGGTCACACTCCAGATAGGATCAGTTGCTCTTTTTTTACCCCCTTCAAGTTCACCAGGTTCATATAAATACCTTACAGTCACATTACCTAACACTGGTTGTTTTGAAAAGTCACGTCGTTGTCCGTAACCATCGCTACGGGGTATATGTTTTTTTGTAATTGCAACGGTAGGTTTCATAGAAGTTGCACGAGTAATTTCATTATTTAACGCAGATATCACATTTGGTAATCTTGCAACCCATTCACGAGATCTTGTATCTGTATGAATTATTTCCTTCGCATACTGGTATCCAAATAACCGCTCAGCGAGTGTTCGATTAAATCGTTCAACTATTGCCTGATCACGATGAATTGCGATGTGTCCTTGTCTGATTTTGACATTATGTTTTTTCATCAGCGATGATACTGTACCAAGAAATTCTTTGCCAGGATCAACTTGTAGCAACTGTGGCCATCGTAATGGTCCTCGTTGATAAATTCGTTCAAACGCAGATGCAACTTCAGATGTTGTTTTTGTTGATAGCGGCTCCGCTTCTTTATATCTACTTGCAACATCAACGACAGTTAACGCGTATTTGTATGTGCGTGATTGACGTCCACGTGTTTTAATAGTATCGTGCGGTAAAAACAAAATATCTGCTTGATGAACTTCATTGGGGACGCTGACATCAAAATACGCGTACTGAATTCTTTTAGGTGGACGTAGATAGATTTGCCATATTGCCTGTCGTGCTAACCACGCTGCAGCAACAGCACGTGAGACTTTTGCAGCTTCAGCAAGTTTACTAATCGCTGCTTTGCCCTTCCAATATCCTCTTGGGGAATAATAAATGGACTCCATTATAATAATCATATAATTAATTGCCCAGCCCCTAACATTATTTTACCTTTCATACCAGCTTTTACCAGAAAAGCAGCTAATTTTTCTCGACGTGATTTATCTTTTACATTATTTATGGCATGAATTAATTTTATATCGGCGAGATGTCGTTGTTGTAAATCTTTATCTCGATAAGCAATATCGTGAACGTAACATGCTTGATCGATTCCATTTACGGGATATTCACCAAGTCTCGGTTGATCTTGATTGTCAAGACGAATATCTAAACGAGTTCCTGGCCCACAATAATTATAACCCGGTAAGTGTTTTTCCCCGGGATATTTCGCCCACGGTAATCCTGGTAATTTTCCCAACGAAGCAGCAATATCACCTCCTGTCTTTATACTTGAAATAAATTTATATTTTTTTGTGCCACACTTTTCACACTTACCTGTCAGTGCACGCTTTTTATTTTTTGTTATTATTGCTGTTAATCCAGTGGTGGACGTGGCTGCCCTGCATCGAACACAATATAACTTCATATTATTTATTATATGGATATAACTGACTTTTCGGCGACACGAAAACAAGAACCAGTCAAGCATCACCCAGCGCTACCGAATTCTATCAGAATGATAATAATAGGTCCATCTGGAAGTGGGAAGACGCAATTATTGCTTAATCTGATAATGAGATGGCTGAAGTGGGATAAATTATATTTAGTAGCTCCATCCGTGGATGATCAGCGATGCTATGAAGTACTTAAAGATTTTAATGAAAATGCAAAATCGTTAAATGAAGACAGTGACGTTATTGACTTTATAACTGATATTGATGAAGCGCCATCTGTAGATGACCTTGATGGAAGTATTAATAATTTAGTAGTATACGATGATGTCATGTTGGACAAACAATCAAATCCAGCTAGGATATTTTCTCGAGGTAGACATAAAAATACAGACGTGATTTATGTTACACAGCGTTATACACAAATTCCAAAAGTGATCAGAGATAACTGTAATATTTTAGTTGTGTTTAACGGAGTTGATAATCATACGCTGCAAAATATTATTACACTTGGTATTCAGGGGACATGGATATGATTAAGTTCAAACACTTTTTTTTCAAAAGCACAAGCTACCCCGTTTGGTTTTATAACAATAAATTTACATGATCCGAGGTCGAGATATCGTAACGGACTTGATACAATATTTGGATAAAAGCCACAGCAGCAGAGAGGGTGCGACCAACAAAAGTGACCAACACGTAAACGCGGACACGTAGCGATGAAATACAAAATCGTCATCGCAGTAACATAGCAAGCTAACCCAACAGGGTTACCTACGAGGCAAAGTTAGAGGTGCTGGTTTAACGTTATTGACGTTGAGATTTCATTTTCGTACGAAGCTTTATTTTTCATAAATAAGGTCTCAGGCAAATGGTCTGTTCACCCTCCCTGCTGCTTGAGTCTATAATTTCCCATAAGTATTTGCCTACTCAAAGCAATACGTCCACTCATTGTTTGTTCAGACTGCCCGTTTGATTGTTTTTATATACGCCTATTCTATTATTGACGCACGTATGTTATTATTAATGTGATATGAGAAATTAAACATCCGTTTTGTTTTGTAGCTGTTTAAGTTTTCACTAATCCGTTCCCACCCCCCACCCCCTTTTTTTTTTCTTCGTTTCCTTAGCGGGATATAGAGTTAATGAAATTTACTACTTCAGTTTTGTTCGAGTGTTATCAGATTCGAATCATTACGTCAGTAGTAACGGGATAATTTTCTAGGAAAAATGACTTCAAAAAAGGCGCAAAATTACGTGTTCGAGAAAAGAACTGCATTCTGGACTTTTGGTTCCTGTAGTTTGAATTGCGTTACAGATTGAATTTTTGTGACTCTTTCCGTCAGTGGGATCAATCAAATTGTGAAAATTTTTCTTCTTAATAGTTCGGATTATTTCGGAACGGTGACAGTTCGTACACATGCAGCCATTGTTTCAGCAATGAAATTTAATTTCATTACAATTACTCCCGTGTAGGGGCCCCGAGTAGCCGAGTGGTCTAAAGGGCTCACCATTCCGGATCACTGACATCTCACCTCGGTCTGCGTGGGTTCGAGTCGCAGGCGTGGCTAACGTGAGTAAATGAGAAAGCCTGCCAGTAGCTTCTTGTGGGTCGGTGGTTCTTCTCGGGTTTTCCAGGGTTCTTCCTCCACCATTAATACTGGCCGCCATGTATAGCCTATCTTGTGCTGAAAAATGGCATTAAGCTTTAAGGCAACAACAACAACATTGCCCCCGTCAATTAAGGCGATTAGTGCAGGTAATGTATGATAGTATATAAGTAGTTACAGAATTTGGAATAAAACTACTTATGCTTGCATAAATACATTTATGGGTGGTGTAATGAGGTTGGGTCTAATTTTTACCTTACTCTGTTATGATAATGAGCTGAGCCCGATAGGGCCAAATGAATTCCCCCGTAGCAGTCACATGGGTTTCATTGGCCAATCAGTGTCGGGGTTTGCAACTGCGCACAGATAAGTGAATTGTAAGTAGAGTCACTTTCAACTGAACGGCAGAGGAGCAAAGACGCAATCCTTGTTTTGGAAAAATAATTTTGTGGAATTTAAGTCGTGGGCTACACAGAGAGTGCCAGATTTGTCTGACTCTCTCTGTGTGGTGGCGGTCGGAGCCCAAAATTTCAAACACTTGAGCTTCATTATGTATGTAAAGTAAGGCTAAAGAATGTAGGAAGTGTGCATAGAGAAGCTATGCCATTAGAGCAGTAACTTTGATAGACATTTGTATATCTATTGACTTGAATTATGTTATGTATGCAGCAACAATCATGGAGTATGTTATTATTTCTTCCCTAATTCTGAACTCGAACAACGCTCACCTTGCAGTGGCATTCTTGATTCAATTATCTGTCTCCTCAGTCTTGCTGTCCTTCGGGCTAAAAACAAATTCCTAACCATAAAACTACTTAAGCTTGCGTAAGGACATTTATGGGTGGTGTAATGAGGTTGGGCCTAATTTTTACCTTACTCTGCTATGATAATGAGCTGAGCCCGATAGGGTCAAACTGTAGCAGTGGTGAAGTGGGGTAGTATAGGGTCTATGGGAATTAGCATTACAGACACACACACCACCACCCCACCACCCCGGGCCAGTATAGGGTCACGATTTATAGGGTCAAAAAAATCACCCTGGGCTAGTATAGGGTCAATGGGAATTTTGTATAGGGACAAGAGGAATGGAACAGGTAGGGTGACGTCACGGTACTGGACACTTGCAACAATGTAGCAAATACCGTGACGTCATGTCACCTGTGTCATTTCTATACAAAGTGTGATGCATTCGCGTTCGTGTCAGTGAATAGTAGAGCATGTTTTATATATTCGTTTTTTTTTTTTTTCCATAGATTGATGAACATCAATCTATCCTACACAAATTATAAAATCGACTAAAAAATTTTTTAGGCAAGAGAATAATGTTTTTAGGGCATTAAATATAAATTATAAAATCGGCTAAAAAATTTTTTAGGCAAGAAAGAATAAATCTTTTCGAGGCAATGGAGTGGCCCTGAAAAGGGCCGTTGTTTGTTATGTTAACAACATTCCGTTAACATAGAGGGCATCGCATAGGTCTTCTTCTCTTCCTCAAACTTCGTCTAACCTCTGGTCCATGAATCAGAACTCGCTTCAGATACCTTTGTCTTTCCACATAGGTCCTTCTTTTCCAACGCTTGTCTCTGTGATCCTAACGATTCTCCATGATGATCTCACATACATGGGTAAGTCCGTACGGAAAAACAACGACGATACGAAAGTAGACGATTCAACGTTGGCCCACATTTCTGTGACGAGAACAGGTGAAGGGAATGAAAAGAACCGCGCTTATTTATAGTGGAAGAGCGGATCGAAACGGATTTAAATTGTTCACCAATCCCAACACGCGTTACATAATTCAGTCACTTCGCGGAGTCTGTCTTCCAATCCGAAGAGAGCTACCTGTGACGTCACATTCCCTATATAGGTGCGCTAGCGTCTGTCCGCAGTGAATCGATGTGGCATTGTTTTGTGAAACATGACTGAAACTAAGAAGACAATAAATTGGGGTGAACCGGCTTTGGAGACGAAAAGCGATGGCATAGCAGAGGCTACCAAAGTTAACACAGCGCTACTTCCAGAAGAGGTTGATTTCAACTGGGATTTAGTAGATTTTTTCTCTTCTTCGCAAGAATTTGTTCCGGTACCAGTACCTTCGCCACTTTCTTCTTCTTTACCACACGTCGAGGATTTGAAACAAAGACAGAAAGAAGAATTGGAGAAATTTTTACAGCAGCAGAAAGAGGCAGAACAAGCATTTCTCCTTGAACAGCAACAGCGAGAAGAAGAGGCAAGAAGGAAACGACAGGAAGAAGAAGCAGTAGAGAAGAAACAAAGTCTAGCAGAGAAGGAGAACAGTAAACCTCAAACGGTAACGGTGCTCTTGGACATTTTGGCTGAGTTAAGAAGTCTGAAACAAATGTATCAGACTTCTTTATTACGACCCAAGAGAAAAAGACCTTCCCAAGCCAAACAGCCCAACCGTGTTACTACACCAGAGATACCACCCCTAGTGATTTCTACCCAATCATTAACAGGAGCAAGTCCACAAGTAGGCCTTGGCCGTGGTAAAGGCTTAAGGCAGTTAAAGCGGATTGCTTCTCGTTCCTGAGTTTGTTCTAAGGAAAAAAAAAACACCCAACGGTCCTTGTCAGGACCACTCACTTCTTTGGAAAAGAGATACTATTCAATTTGCCAAAATCAATTAAAACTCAAAATCCCTTGTTCAACCCTATGATGTACGTATTGTGAGTGCATGAGTGTAGGTCCTTATTATTCTAAACAATCAAAACCAGGAGACACGTTTTTTAGTCTGGTGTATTCTGGTGCAAATATTTACAATTCAATGTCACAACACAACATAACACAACACTTTAAAAACAGTTCATAGACTTCTTCTATGTCTTTTTTCTTCTTTCACTCTCTCTCTCTCTCTGTTTTCTGATTTTCTTCGCTTTCACAAGTTTTTCCTCCTCTTCTTCCTCACTTTTTTCTCTTCTTCTTTTCTCTTCTGTCTTCTCTTTCTGAACGTGTCGGGGTTCTTCCTTTGCCGAGGGTACCTCTTCTTCCTCCTCCTCCTGCTCCTGTTTTTTTCTTAGGGCAATCTGAAGACCAATGTCCTTTCTTTTGACAATGATAACAAATATCTTGACTTTTTTCTCTTCTGACACTGGTCTTGCTTTTTTTGACGATCTGGACATTCTGTAGCCCAATGTCCTTTTTTCTGACAGATAAAGCAAGTATCTTGACTTTTATCTCGAAAGGAGGGGGAGTAGTTCGTCGGCTTGTCTGAAGAAATCTTTCGTATGACACCTCGCAAAGCTTTAATCAGAAGATCGATCTGTGTGGGTTCTTCCATCGTGCTGATCGGCTTGAGAGTGAAATGAATACTGAGAGAGAAGGCACCAGCCCTTTACATATGCACTAAGCCTAACATGGATATATATGGGTCCATGGCGTTTCAAATGTAGTCATTTGACTTTTTGCAGTCAAGATGAAACGATCGCATCATTTCGTAAAGAAAGGAGAAGAAAGTAAAGGCAGAAACGTGATTTATCGCCAGCTATTTTAAAGATGAGTGAACCAGAGTCCAGACCCAGAGAGTCTGCACCAAGTCAAAGTCCATCACCACCAGTAAACCCTGAAAAGTACTACCACATTCGAGAGACGGACAAACACTCCTCTAGAAAATTTAGAACCACAGCCTACACGTACACGGTGAAGTTTAACGATTTCAAGTCCGACGTACCGTTGGAAAAAGCAGAGGGGTTCATCACCGATGTATGGGATTCTTTGTTAACCACACTGAAACGACAATGTGAAGCCAAAGAAGACGATCGTTTGAGACTTTCCATTCATCACGACAGTTTGAAGTCACCCGTTTGGATCGAGTTTAGCAGCCCGGCAGAAATGACACCTTCCAAAGTCATCGACAAGACTCAACACATGCAACAATCCAACGACAAGTTTCACATCACCGACGGAAAAGCAACACTGTTCATGACCCACGTGTCTCTTCCCCAAGGGACAGGACATGGCAAAAAGGTGATCTTGGTAGAAAATCTTCGCAGCACCAAAAGAGCCTCGTTCAAATTAACAACACTCAAGACAAGATGTGTTTAGCCCGTGCCATCGTGGTGGGACGAACGTATGCCGACAAGAACGACACGACAGAATGGAAAAGAACCTGGGAAACTATTCGACAATCGGACCGAGCCAAACAACGAAGAGAAGCAGAACTCCTGTTACAGCAAGCGGGGATATCCAAAGACACACCCTGTGGCATTCCTGAAATGCAAAAGTTGCAAGACGTCTTGGCTCCACGCTACA